>CAMOHE010034906.1:64331-84693 GCA_946598075.1 Artocarpus hirsutus | reverse complement strand
AAAACTTAGAAAAATTTTGAATCTTACCTTGGAAATTAAAGAAACCTTGAGCTTAACACTTGGTCCTACTTGGAATTTGCTTGAAAATGGTTATATGAGAGGATTTGTTTGAACAAAATTTTTTAAGGGAATAAACCAAGGCTGCCAACAATGGGCGGTAAGAAATAAAATGAATTTGATGATTTAGATCTTTTATTAAATACTTATCTATACCTTTTTTTTTTTAATGGATGAGTCACCCACTAGGTCATAATTATGGGTATTAGTGGCTAATTGTGATTGGGCCACTTGCATAGCATGGTGGCCCAATAAGAACTCATTGGGTGTCCACTTGGTAGGATCCACCACTTTACACAGTGTAATTTTTTACCACACAGTATTTTTTTCTTATAACGTTGAGGTAAAACCTTTGAAAACATATTCTTGTACTGTATTAAATATTCTTCCTATTCTTTAGTTAACTTTTGGGACCTAAACACAGTATTTTCTGTATCTGTATTTTTACCTTAGCAATGTCCTTACATCACGTCGTACCCCTTTTGTACTGGTTTAGGGTTTTGTCATGCTTTCCTAACCTATCTATGCCTTTATGATCCATTAATTTATATCTCAATTTTATAATTAATTGTGATATAAAATTTGTTTAATGTATATTATTTATAAATCCCTAAGCATTTAAGCTCACAAAATCTATATTTGGCAATATCCAACATTGCATCAAGTCCACAATGGAATTTCTACTATTACTTCTTATTTGTAAATTATCGTAATTTTGATAGAAAATACAATTTATAAGAGTAAATATATTAATTAAACCCAATTAAATATGGAATTTTATTAATGAATTTCCCTTGGTCAGCATACTAATGGTCGTTAAGCTAAAAGCTAGAAAAGCCAACAATATGTTCTCATGTTTAGCTAAAATTTTCAAATTTCAATTCAAATCCTAACACAAATCACTTGAATTTCTAAAATCAACCCCAAATCCGACCCCAAAAAATCGTCACACATATTGTAAGTTTTGCAAGTTGGTGAGGTAAAGTCACAAATTAAAAATTTAGTAACTTGACAAATTCATAAAGTTTCAAGGGACCATAATGATGAAAGCCCTATTATTTAACGCTATATTTGGCATGACTATGAGGGAGAGAAAAGATATAAGAGACAAAAAATAGGATTGACACAAAGAATAGTTTCCTTTTTATTATTTGATATAATAAGAGAAAATAAAAAAATGTAATGGATTAGTTATCATTCCAACTGGTAATCTATGTAACACACAAAATTTTTAGGGTATTACATATACATTAATTGGACCTAATCGTAACATTTCTTGTGAATGGGGTTGAAATTTTTTATCAAATTTAGAAGAGAAAACTACATGTTATGCCACACTTTCAAAAAATGTATTTATTTATGTCACACTTAAAAAAAATTATGTCATATTATAACTCGTATTGCATGTTTAAGTTATGCCATACTTAAACATATGTGATATTTATAAAACATAAGTTTCAAAATATGTTATTTATGAAATTCCCCCTTTCTAAAATTTTGACCTTCGCTATTTAAAAGAAAACTAAAAGACAAAAATGCATAGTCGCTTAAGGCCACCTCATCCTCGACTCTTTCTTTTCTCTCAATAGAGGGCAAAATCTATAAGAAAAACCTTTTTTAGCCTAGTTGGCTTGGGCCTAGGTCTCAACCCCTCGGGTTGAATAGAACTACTCAATCTACAATTGAATTTGTAGTGAAGGGCCAACGATTGCTTCTGGGCATCAATTGGAGCAGCTACTCGATTAGAAGTAAGTACAAAAAAAAAAAAAGTTTGGTAAAGAAAATAATAGAGAAATAGGCATACAAATTTATAATAGTTTATTTTTAGTGTAAAGACTACTTTCACTCTAGAGTTTCGGGTTTCACTGTAACAAACTAAACATACAATTAGGATGGATTCTCTCACCTTCCCATTACATTAACCTTTTTTTCTTTAATATATAAAAGTTACCTGTATAAAGGACCAAAAAAACGATGTTCAGTATATTATATTTATTTTTCTTAAAAGAAAGCCCACTTTATTTTTGCTCTGCCTCATTGTAACAATTGTCTTGGTGGTGTCAGATTAGATATTACAAAAACTGAGAGTGTCGTTCGATCAATGAGGATTGTTGATATGATCCGATGTTTGACATTTTTTTCAGACCTATCTAGCATTTTCATAGGTAGTCGAAATGGAGACAATTCCAATATATATTAAGCTTTTCAACATAATTAGTTTGATTTTACTTTAAAAGGAGAAAAGAAAAGATCACTACTAGTTACCATTCTATTTACTCAAAAAAAAAATTAATTAATCTAATTTAGCTAATACTATTCCTTGATTTTCTATATATACTTATTATATTACACAATCCTAAATTATTCTATCATGACAGAGATTTACATATATGCATATATATATATATATACATATATTTTGAAGTTTTCAAACCTTTTAGCTTGTGTTAATTATTGCTTTTGATGAGACTTTTTTGTAACTCTTTATTAAGATTTAGTGTGTATATGTTTAGAATCTGGTTTATTTTAGAACCTTTTATCTTGATTTAAATTTATAATGAATTTCTACTTTTATTTTTGTTCTAATTATATTGGATGGAGAATGAGGAGGGTATAAGGAGGTCGACCATCAAAGAGTCTCCAATCTCGATCCCATCTCTATTTAAGTGACGATGCGAATGGTTTTGAGAGATGAAGACGGGGATAGAAAATCATGCCTTGCACTCACCCTGCTACCATCCCTAGAGATGGCTTGCCAATTTTTGTTGAGAATAAAAATAGCCTGGTATATTATTTTTCAAATCACTCTCTTCTGACTGAAGCCGACAACCATTTTTTTGCAGAAAATAAAAAAAATTAGTAGATTATTAAAAAAAAAAACCTACTAGATGACTCTTTGTCAATCAAAGACTACCATCTGGTGGATTGCCAATGATAATCATATAGATTACCGTTTTTCATCGGCGGGTGATTTTGGTAAAACATTTATTGTTGATCCTTGATGAATTTAGCTGAGGGTACAAATCCAAAGCTCACTCTCTTTTGGGTGGATTCTTCCTAATTGTCGTAGACATGTGGATCTACGGTAAAACATAAACAAAATTAGCATTTAGTAATTAACTAGATTAAAGCAAATTGAGCCTTTGAACATCATAATTAGGTCAAAAAAGGCTTTGGCATGCATAAAACATGGAAAAAGTGTCATTATAATTAATCTAAGCATAAATTTTGAAAATTAAAATTGTATAATAAAACTAAACACCAAAACAAGAATTTGTAGTGGTTCACTCGAATATAAGCTAGGTCCATTGTTGAAGAGTCTCTTCACTTCTTTGGAGAAATTGGCACAAATTATAAGTAACTTTCTGGAAAAGATGAAAAAGGCAAATATTTGTGTGTGTATGAATAATGCATGCATAACCTGAGGGTGTCTGATCTTATTTATCGAGAGAATTATAGACACTGAGTTTCCCGCGTTAAGCTATTGGACCTTGGGCAGTTATGTATATGAATAATGCATGCATCACCCCTTAAAGGACTTTAATCTTGTTTATAGAGAGAATTATAGACGCTACGTTTCCCGCGCTAAGTTAGTGGCCTTGAGCGGTTGTGATGTAGTGGGACACGTATCATGTGCTTATTGGCTCCACATCTTCGTTTATATCTTAGCTCACGTAATGGTCGAATTCGTGGATTATAACTTCCCCATAGCGGTTACTTGCCTTAAATCGATCGATCTTCCTAGCGAATCGAGGACTGCGACTACGACAAGCCGAATGGTTTTACAATGTAAGCTATCCTTGTGTCGCTAATCCTTGTCGACTAGACCAAAATCTGAGTACTCTATTGTCGACGACACAAATTGGACTTCTCTTACTCGATTCGTCCCATGGATCTAATGAAAAACCAGTACACAACAGAATTTTAAATATGTTTTTAATAAAATGTTTTTCCATAGAACAAATTTGACATATTTTATTTCATAAATTAGTTTAAGATCTTCGTATCTTAGCAAATCGAAAACCGTACTTCTGACAGAATTAATTTAGCAAAATTACTACACAAGAATTGCATTTGGAACCAACTATTATTCTTTGTTATTCTCTTTTCCACGACAAGAATGCAAGTGGGTACACGTCATTCAATTCTTCTATTGGTAACATTTCTTTCTAGCCACAAGAGAGAACCAAAAATTATTGCACTTGATGTTTAACAATAATCTTATGGGGGTTTCAACGTTTTTCTCTCTAGAATACTCTCTCTAAATTTCTTAAGTGATCTAATTAACAAAAAAAGAATAAGTCTTCTATTTATAATGACTGGTAGAGTACTCATTCTGTTAGGAAATGAATACGTAGGGGAATTTTAAAATTTTTTAATTAAACCTCTTTCTATAAAACGAGTTAGATATACTATGTATTGTAAATTAATCAAAGATCTTCGTACCTTAATGAATCGAAAACCACACTTCTCACTAAAATTTATTCAACAAAAGTGCTATATGAGAATTGTGTCTAGAAGAACCTCAACCAACCAATTTTCTTTGCTATTCTATTTTCCACGTCCGGAATATGAGTGGACATACATCATTCAATTCTCATCCAATCAGCGTCACTTTCCAACGACAAAAGAAAACCAAAAATTATTGTTCTTGATGTTAAACAATAACCCTGTGGGAGTTTCAAAGTTTCTATATCTAGAAATCTATTTTTAAATTTCTCAAGTGATCTAAATGATAATAGGAACACGTTTCCTATTTATAGTGGATGGTAGGACACTCACTCTAATAAGATTGGACTTTAAATCACCTCTATGGAACAAAATCTGCAACAAAGACGTGTTTGCTGATGTGGCAAGATTGGTCAACTAGGTAATGTGTGTGTCGATCGACTGGTCGGTTGGGGCTAACTCGGTGTCGATTCTTCCATGCTCTAAACAAGCTACCCAACCCATCGGTTCACTGGTTTTGACCTGATTAGATAATTACATCTTCTATTTGACTTAAGAATCTTTCATAGAGCCTCAATTTTAATTCTAATAACCCAATGCATAAGTTATATGATTAAAACAGTTATTAACATATTTGTATTGAATTAATTTATAAAATTAATTCAACCAATAAACTAACATAAATTATTACAATTTAATCAACTGAATTTGAAGCTATCATAGAATTAACATAAGTTGCTAATTTGTAGGAAAAAACACGTTGTATTGTTACAGAAAAATAGTGACTTAGCAAAGTGGACCCGATAGACATATATAGATCAAGCTCCTATAATTGTAAAATGACATTTTACAATATGCTCATTTTTCAATTATCAACTTTAAAGCTATTCCACTAAAAGCTTAGAGTTGTACTCTTGAACTATGTACAAATTACAAAACTCCAATAATTTTTCCATCCATGACATGTCACAATGTAATACACCACATAGGATATCTATAATTGGCTTAAGGATAAATTCTGTTTTACCTTCCCTGTCATATTTATCTAATGTTTCATTATCTCACCATTGAAATTCTAATTATTCATAACCAATACAAATAATATACCATTCGGTCACATAAATGGATCTAAATTTCTGAGTGTTCCAATTTTCTAATTTTAGGATAATGCATATAAAAGGATATCATTGACTCTACAAAAGAACTATGGATGCCATATCTATGAATAATGAGTTTATGTCAATGGATAGTTATGTCTCCAATATACTAATATGCATACTTTTATTAAATTAAGGATGTCACTCTTTGGAACATCAAAAGACACAAGTCAAGTATATGGACCCATTAATCCATTTCAAGTTTAAGATGTAATATATATGATTGTCTAAAGTAAATTGATTGATTCAAACGAAATTATAAATTAAATCAATTCATTTTTAGTCCCGATCTGATATACAGTCACCAATGATAATATAAAATGTCTCAATTCCTTGAGTCTTACTCCATGACTGAGACAAGTCATCTTCTATTAAGGATGTAAACAATATAACAATCTTAACATGAATCAAGGCCCAACTTTATTCCCTCAATTGCGGACTTTTTATATTTAGACTATCTCCTTAAGATTGTGTATTTTGCATAATATGTCCATTATATGCACGATCTTAAAGGTTTGGAATGACAGTCTTAGGCTTTTTTTGCTTATCATACATTCATCATAAATGAACATAAAGAGGACAAAATTGATATATGATAAATAATAAACTCTTTATTGATCAAGTGTCTCAAAAACTGTAACATGATTTAATCCTTAGGGCACTAAGTTCAACAATCTCCTACTTATCCTATGTGAGTAAATGTAACATGTTACGCATTCACATAGCCTATGCTCAACTACAACCTGATAGTTCGGTCTAGGATCCGATGATATTGACTTACTATTCCAATCGCATAACATGTAATGCCTGGAAAAAAATTATTTATTTAAATCTAGAATTTATTTGGATTTAAATAATAAATTTTCCTCAATAAATCGTATTTCTGTGAAAATTATGATAAAATGAAATAACTATGGATATTACTAGTCAGGATTATGTATGTGAATTCTATGCAAATTAAAGTATTTTAATACACAGATTTGTGAGTACTGATCACACAAAAATTTGTAAAATACTCTCAAGATGGAATTTATATCACAATAATTATAAACTGTGTGGTATAAATTAGTATGGAAAAATAAACGTTAATTTAAGTAAATAATCAAGCCATAGTCCAAGCAGTGTAAAATGGTAAGTTGACAGTCAGAAAAACTGATAAAAGATTCTTTGTATCTATAATTCATCAGTTAATGAATACAATGTAAAAAGACACACATTAGTAAAAAGAGAATATAGTATAATAAAATGGTACTAATAAAGTACTAATGCAGATATATGAGTGTAATACCTACCATTTTCTTTAATTAACGATGTATAATGTTTAATGATTTCATGCTACAATATGAATGCAATTATGACTTAGAAGCATATTTTGTGTGATAATTCTAGTATGATATTTATGATTATGTTTTGGGAGATTGATTCTAGTGATTTTTAGAATTGGTTTGAAAAGTTGTCTATTTTGATGAATTACTTGAGTTTTTATTTATTTGGATGCAATATTTTTAATCTTTTAAATTTTCGGGAGATTGATTTTGATTTTTAGAATTTAGTTGACTTTTAAAATTCATTTTTTTAATTTTGGGAATTATTTTTTAAAATTGTAGATTTTTTTTGGAATTTAAAAAAAAAGACAACACTGTAGCTATGAATAGTTAAACGGCATCACTGTAGCTGTGAATAATACAAACGACATCACTGTAGCTTTGAATAGTAAACGACAAAAATATTGCAAAATTACTATAACACCAAGTTTATGAAATTATTTTCATCTTTTTTCTCACCCTTTCATGCTTCAAATCACTCTAAAACTTACATAAACTCCTCTTAATTACTTCTAACATCTAGATCAAGGTTTATAACATTGGAGAATATTTTTTTAGAAAAACCCAACGTGGGTGCCATTATCACATTTTGTCTCTCCTGATAACTCCACATGCACACATTACACTCCATGTCTCCTATTTTGCCTCATTTCTTTTGACAACTCAGCCATATGAAATTATTCATTGTACCCACGACAAAACACTTGCATGATCCACCTCACCTAGATGTTCCACTCTCGACAAAAAGAAAAGAAAATTGTTAGCCTCCATGTGAATATTATCATCTCATGCCTTCCCACATGCTATGTGTTGGCCACTCTATCTCATTCTTTGCACCTTATTTCAAGATCCAAACAACCATTCATTTTCTTTCATTCATTCTCCTTCACGTCACACTCCTCATTTTTTTCCTTTGCTTTTCTCCATGCCCAAGAGCACACACGAGTATATACACTCAGCCAACTTACACTATCCTTTACACATGACAACATACACCTCTAAACTCCACCCTCAACACTCAAAAATACTTCCCAAGTCGAGCATAAAACATTTCTCCAAAACTGGAAGCTAAATGGATGAGTTATGGTGTGTTTTACCGAAACCATCTTTGGTGTCAGAATGAAGATTTTGGTCACATTTTGAGGCCGGTTTTCTATCTATTTTTATGCCAAATTTTTACAATGATATTTATAGTGTTTGTGGGAATGATTTTATATGATTTAATGTTTGATTTTGTTTAAGAAAAAAAATTTTTATGAATACAATTTCAATCCCCTTTTTAGGCGAAAACCCATATTTGGGGATTTTTTTGGAAAGAATAAGCAATATATTTTGAGAAAATTCCTTTTTAAAATTGTTTATATATATGCTAGGAATCTCTCACAAAAATTTCAGATTCATATAAGCTATTTTTGATTTGTTTGAGAATTTATACTAAATGTTGTTCTTATAGTTCTTAAACTGCCTTTAAATGTGATGCTTTGTTTGATGATGTTATAGGATGTGCTTAATGCTAGAAAAATTTGAGAATGCTCCTTTATATGTCTAGTTTATGCTTGCAAAGTTTTAGCTTCATGCATATGCTAGAAATAAAGAAATAAATCGTAGAGTAAATACTACTCACCATTTCTAGAGTGATCCAAACATCATGTAAATAAATCTAGTACTATATATAGATATTAGGAATGTTATACTAAAATTTGAAATCAATTGGAATTTTTTGTGATTTTATAAAAATCGTTGATCATTGACTGCCCATTCATACTTTACTGTGGCAAATTACTTTAATGACTTCTAAAATGTAAGAAAGATGGTTATACTAGGTCAAACTTAATGAAATTAATTTTAGTAGTAGATTTAGATGTCTAGTATGTCCTGTAAAAATTTCAAAGTCATTAGAATTTTGATAATTTTTCTAAAATTCTTTTATTGTCACTACCTGAGCCAAAATTCTTGTAGTAGAGTCATGAATTGTAGAACATAAAATAATAACTTAAATTAATCCAATTATGATGAAATTAAATCTGTTGATTGATATAGATGTTTATAATATGTAATAAAAATTTCAATTCATTTCAAATTTTGTGTGATTTTTAAAAATTTATGGAATGCTGGCTGTCTAGGTTGTTCATCCAAAAACTGAGTTGTGTATTGAAAAATACAAAAACGGTACTTAAATTAATCCAAATGTTATGAAATTTTTTTTGGTGATATATGTACATGTTACAAACATTGCACTAAAATTTGAAAGCTATTGAAATTTTGTATGAATTTATAAAAATCGTGGAGTATTGGCTATCGGGTTGAGATATTGAACCTGTCTAAAATATGGTAATAGTCTAAGTTAGTTTAAATGGTCAAGTATGGAATTGCTTATTGTAGTGATATGAAATGTGATGTTTTGAGTATGTTCTTATACCAAGACTGTTTCTTTTTTCACCATGTTACAATATTAAAGACATTTGTGTTAGAAGTAGAAAGGAAACCATCCACTTGCAAGAGGTTAAGTAAAATTTTTACAAGTCAAGTAAGTACATTCTCACCTGCAACATGATTAAGAATTATGAAAAGTTTTGAGAAATGTTATGTTTTATTATGTTATTAATGTTCATACATTTCTCATTCAAAAGACTCCATTTACCATGGTTTTGAAGAACATCTTTTTATGGATGTTTTTAACATTATTTCATGATGTATATGACGTTTTCACACAAATATATGTATATAAACATATCACATAATTATGGCATTGCACACCCAATGATGATGTTTATCTCGCAAAGTGGACTTGTTATGTTTGGTTTAGGATTAGCTACCCCTTTCCGTTTGTGACGGCGTGCCATAATGATGTTAATGGGGCAACTCCAAGGCCCTAAAGGATAAAATGAATGTTTTTAATATGGAAAAAGAAAAAGGAAAGATATTTTCTTACAAAGTGTGCTATATGCTCTATGATGACTATATTAAAGGTGAAATGATTCATGTAATGGTTAAAGTTTTTTTATAACGTTTTGTGAGATTTCATAATGTACTTACTAAGCTTAATGCTTACATAAGTTAATCATGTTGCAAATAAGGGTAAAGTTATAGCTGTAGATGGAGGATGGACAGATAGATGTGTGTGCAAAGATGGTGGTGTTGGATCACAAAGATACGACATGAAACAAATCATTAATAATGTTATTTTTAAATTTAATTCCGCATATTATGAGATATTTTTATGGACTTTGGTTTGTAGTAATTCATGGGTTGTAATTTTCTCTCATATTTCATATTTTTTTTTATGTTAAACTATCTATTTTCATAGGTAATCGACTAACCAACTACCTTGGGTATTCCGTCGGGCTAACCGAGGAGGAAAACAGTTTAAGGCAAGTAAGTATTGATTTTATTTGAAAGATGCGATCCTGAAAAGTGCTAGTAATATACACTTAGAAATAATTCATTTGTTTAAAAGTAAATTAAAATTTTAATTCAAATGTTCAAATGATAATATTAAAAAAAATTTTACACCAAAAATCTTAGGTTAATAATTAGATAATACTTACAAGTTTAAGTTTTCCTATCAAATAATTAAAAGATAACAATAAAAGCTAATGGTTACTATGACGTCCGTAAGAGAGCCTTACAATGAGATACTATATTT
This sequence comes from Artocarpus hirsutus, assembly GCA_946598075.1. Classification (NCBI taxonomy): domain Eukaryota; kingdom Viridiplantae; phylum Streptophyta; class Magnoliopsida; order Rosales; family Moraceae; genus Artocarpus; species Artocarpus hirsutus. Next base: position 74,059 of record CAMOHE010034906.1, on the reverse strand, counting down.
GGGGATAGTTAGTATAGAGGAAAGTTAGTTAGCATAATCTTGGATTGCTAAGGATAATATCTGTACAAAATTTTACACTGACAGTATAAGAAAAATACAGTGTAGTGTAAATTTATACTGTGTAAAAACATTATGGGACCTACTTACTTTAACAAAAAAGATTCAAATCTTGCCACCCACCTTATCGAGACACTTGGCAGCCCTTACTAGTGGAGATAAGGAATTTTATTTCATTTTTGCCCCAAAGTTAACAACAAATTACAAAATAGCCCAAAACAGTAAGCTTTTAAAAATAAAAAGGTAGTTAAAAAATTTGAAAAAAAATTCTCTTTTTCTCTCCCAATACACGCGAAGGCCATAACCCATTCCCTCAAATTGTTTTTCAAAGTTTATCAAAGAAACCACTTTGAAGAATGTCCAAGACCAAAATCAAGTTTTAATTTAAGGTGAAACCTTAACTTTCCTTCTTTCTTTGAGTTTTTCTCCTTGGTTTTTCAAAGAGGTTTTGATGAGAAATTTTCCATGGTTCATGCTACGAGAAATTACCAAGAGCAAGTGCAAGTGGAGGACCACAACGTTCACTAAGGAAAATTTCTAAACTAAGCTTTGGGAATTATGTTTTTTTTTTCCTTGTCTTTTGAAAATTTGTTATGTAATAGAGACTATAGCACGCTTAAGAGATATCATGTGACTGATTTTTTATGTCTTGTGGTGTTATGATGTTGTGAGAAACTAGGGTTTGTAAGCTTAAAAACCCTATGGAAATTTAGCAAAAAAAGAAAGTTTAGGGGATTTCAATGAAATTAAGAATTTTGATGGATTTAGAGGTAACTAAGTTTTTGGGAAAGATTTTGGTGCTACCTAACACAGTGGAAGTGACAATTTTCATAAACAAAAGTTTGTAAAATTTTTTGGGAGGTAAAATTGTAAAGTTTTTATTTTAGGAACAATTTTGATAAACGACCTAAAACACCCAAGTACAATCTGAATTTCAAGAAAGTTAAAATACAAAAATTATAGAAGTAATCGAAATGGTTAAAATTCACAGAAGGTTTACAAAAATTCTGCTAGACTCTTGAGTTATGAATTTTTAAATTTTTTTAAACCATAAAATTTCTTTAAAAAAAGAAGAAAAGATAGAATTTTTTTTAAAAAAAAGATAGAATTTTTTTTAAAAAAAAATAGTTACGAATTTTGGAAGTTTAAACCCCATTTGGGAAAAAAAACTATTTGAATACAAAATTATAAAATGGTTAATTTTGATATCGGGGACAAAATCATCAAATTTTCACAAACAAGGTTAAAATCGCAAAGTTTGGTCAGAATAGATTTTTACCGCAGAGTAGGCATCAGTGTCTCAAACTCATTGTCATTGTTTTAGATGATGAATGTAAGCTCGAAAAGTTTTACAGACCTATTGAAAGCAAAATGGTTATTTTTTGCAAAAAGGGCCGAGCGGACCTCAAAACGCTCAAAATAGGAAAAAAATGCTCATAATAGAAAATTTTGCCCTAACTTTGAGGGTGATGGGAAGACGTTTGTAGATAAGCAAATAAGTTTTGTTATGCCTAAGTATTTTTTTTTTTAAAAAAAAACCCACTAATAACCAAAGTTGGTAGTTAGTGGTTATGTTTAGCTATTAACAAGGAGGTCCATATTAAGTAAGGAGGTTTCCAAAGGGGATAGGAGAAAATTGATTAAGTACAATTCAAATAACTGGTATGCACCAAATCCCACCTTTAGTGTGGATAGAAATAATGTTCTCTTAAGGAGCATATTTATCGTAAAAAAAATGAAAGAAAGAAAGAGAGATTGCTTTGATAGTATGCTCAATTTAAATTAGTAAAGCATCATGCATGAAATGACCCCATAATCTAAAGAACGAGTAAATGATACACCAACATACATAAGCAAGTGTTGTACCAACCTCCTGATGTAAGGGAAGTTCCAAGGAATGTTACGGTCTCGGTGTTATGACAACCATTATACACATTTGGTACAAACACTTAGACCCTATAAAAGTTAAGTGTAAGTCATAATGAAAGTTCATAAATGAGCATAATTGGATCATACAAGTTTGTAAAGTGTACATCTTGTGGGCTATGTTTGGTCTTATTGGGCAATAGCTCACTTAGTTGTTTATATTGTAGGAAATACAGCCAAGAGGCCAGAATAGTACTAATGTAGAGCTAGCCATGGTGGGTGGACAATTGTGTAGATATGATATAGATGCCACTGTAGTAAAGCTTCTGCTATACATGTATATATATATATATATGTATATATTTGGTAATTATGAATATGTAATATATATATCAGACAAGTTATGAAATGTTAATTAAGCAAATGTAATGAAACTTTTGTATATAATTACAGTTAAATGAGTTATAATACGTTATACTTAAAAAGTACAATTACAAATTTAGTTTTCTATAAAAAAATGTTCGTATTTTTCTGATCTTAAACAAAATTGAAACTGAGTAGAGGAATGCTTAGTTACAATCCAAAAAAGGCAGGTCATGATATAACATTTGTCAGGTCATGTGAAAAGGATCGCATTCATGAGAATACCCATTGTCAAAGCATAAGGAACCTTTATGTATTCTCTTTTCTCATCTATTTGTGGACAATCTTTCTTAGAAAGAGTAATTCCAAACCTAGAAGGTTTCCCACCTTTCTTGGAATTTTGCATTACAAACTTCTCAAGAATTTTGTCTATGTACAAAGCTTGAGATAAAGCTACCATTTTATTCTTCCTGTATCAAAAGATTTAAATGCCCAGAATATAATTAACTTCACCTAAGTCCTTCACATCATACTGCTTTGTCAACCAAACTTTGACTTATGACAAAGCCCCTACGTCATTGCCAATAAGCAGGATGTCATTGACATATAGCAGTAGACAAACCATTTTCCTATCTTTGATGTGTTTACAAACACAAGGTTTATTTACTTTTTTTTCAAACCCATAAGTCTTGACCACTTGATCAAATCTTATGTTCCAATAATAAGAAGCTTGCTTAAGTCCAAAACTAGACTTCAACAAACTTTATTCTCTTGACTCTTAGCTTTAAGCCCATTTGGTTGTACCATATATATGGTCTCATCAAGATGGTTATTTAAGAAAGCCATCTTGATATTTATTTGCCATATCTCATAATTGAGAAGCGGTAAGAATGGACAAGAGAATATGGATGGACTTAAGCATAGCTACAGGAGAAAAGGTTCCCTTCTAATTGATTCCTTCCTTTAGCTTATCTCCTTGCTACCAATCTAACCTTCTAAGTTTCGAATTTCCCATTTGCTTCTCTGTTTCTCTTATAAACTTACTTACACCCCATGGGTTTTATTTCTTTGGGAAAGTCTACAAGCTCCTAGACTTAATTACTATGCATAACTCTCGTCGTAGTGTTTATTGCTTCTGTCTAGAGCTTTACATCAGCATCCTCTATGGCCTCTTCGTAAGTATAAAAATCTATGTCATGCTCAATTGCTTTAGCCAAGTAGTCTTCATCATTGAACATTTACCTCTCAGGTTGGCACCCTATCCTCCCACTATGCTAAAGCTCCCTAAGTTATTGTTCAGCCAATTTTTCTACAATGATTGGATTAGTTTCTACTAGAACTGTTTGAGTGATTGTGTTGCTCGCCATCTCCTTAAGTACCACTATACTACGAGGCTTAAGTTGTTGATGTAACTTTCTTCAAGGAATATCACATTTGTTGAAACCATGAATTTATTTTCTTTTATGTTATAGAAATAACCATCTTTTATCCCTTTAGGATATCCCACAAATATGCAAATCTTTGAATGTGCATTCAATTTATTCATTTCCTTATCCAAGACATGTACAGGACATCCCCATACACAAAATATGGTTTAAGGATGTCTTCTTACCCACCCACAACTTATGAGGAGTTTTAGAAACTGATTTTGAAGGCACATTGTTCAAAAGATAACACGCAGTTTGTAGAATATATCCCCAAAAAGATGATTGCAATGTAGAGTAACTCATCATAGAACTTATGATAGGAATTTCTTCTCTCAGTTACTTTATTTTGCCATGGAGTGCCAAACACAGTCAAGTGGGATTCAATCTCATTCTTTACTAAGTGTCTTAAGAACTCATCGGAGAGGTATTCTCCATCTTGATCAAATTGAAGTGCCTTTATGAGTTTACATAATTACTTCTCTGGTTCTGCTCGAAACTCTTTGGACTTGTTAGAAGTCTCGCTCTTGTGATGCATACAATAAACATACTCATATCTAGAGTAGTCGTAAATAAGGTGACTAAATACTCATACCCTTCTCGTGCCTCATGTTCATGGGATCACAAACATCATTATGCACTAGTTTTAGAACCCCTTCAGCTCGATTGCCCTTAGACTTGAATAGTCTTTTGATCATTTTGTCCTCCAAAACAAACTTACTTTTTGGTATATATTCCACCTATGAATCATTTAAAGGTCTATCCTTTACCAACCTTTGAATCCTATTCAAGCTAATATGACCTATTCGTGAGTGCCAAAGGTATGTCTTATTAGAGTAAAAAGTTTTAATCCTTTTAGAATTCTCATTAACTTCAGTGTTCAACAGTGAGTTGAACTTAGGTTTGATAAAGTACAAATTATTTTGCATCCATTCACTATAGATAAAAGACTTGTTTTTATGAATCACTACTTTATTATTAAAGAAATTGAGTAAGAATCCTTAAATAAACAAGCATAGAAATTAAATTTCTTTTAAGTTTAGGAACATAAAGACACTATCGTAAAACTAAGTGTCTATTACTATCCAAATAAAGATAGAAATCTCCCACTGCTTCATCCAACACTAAGGTTCCATCACTTATCTGCAATGTGAAGTGCTCATTCAACAAACTTCTCATTTGCTTGAACCCATGCAGAAAAACACAAACATTGTTAGTGGCTCTAGAATTTATGATCCAAGTAGAGCCATCAATTTCGGGCACGACAAGATGACACGATACAAAAACGACATAAGATAAATGAGTTTGGACCGCATATATATTAATTGGGCCATAAATGGGTTGACGCGAATAATACAAAAATAAATGTGCTGGATTCGTGCTAGTACATTTAACACGCTTTAACACGTTTAATTAAACATACAGTAAACGTGTCAACACGACACAGGATGACCTACCAATTTGTAGCACATTTAAACTTAAAATAAAAAAAAAATGTATGATTTTGTAGGTTGAAGGATTCGAACCTTGCACCTAAGCTACATTATTGCACTTGCCACCACCACACTAAATGATCATTTGATGTCAAATGATAGCTTTTAATTTATTTATTATGGTTTTACGCTTTTAAAACTTTAATTAGCTTTCAAAAATCCTATATAGAAAGGAAACGAGAATGTCTCTCTCAAGTACTCTCCATATAAAGACTATTAGTTTCTTTCTTTCATCATACATTGCCAATGAAACCATTTATGGCTTTAAAATAATTTTTCTCCAATCTTGGATATCAAAAATTAAAGATTAGTGGAAAAATATAGTTTAAAACATTTAATCATTAAATATCATTACGTTTTTTTGCACAAATATATCAGGCCTTCTAGTTTATTTTGGCTTTAATTTTTTAAATTTTGTTAGTTGAAATTTTAAAAAAATTTATATAGTAAAAAAACTTTATTTTTTAAAATTTCAGTAGTCAAAATTTTTAAAAAAATTATATAGTAAGTTTTTTTTAATCATGTTGTGCCGTGTTATACGTTTTATAAGCGGTTCGTGTTCATGTTGCCTTCAGGCACGTTTATTAATCATGTCGTGTTTGTGTTTTGTCTAATCGTGTCGTATTGTAAATGTACTGGCATGAACACGACATACGAACATGAATTGCCGGCCCTAGGTCCAAGTGTCACTTGATTCCTTAACTAAACATGGTTCAATAACTAGAAGTTCACACTTACAACTTTTAGCAAGGAAGTCCTTGTAATTCTTCTTCATGTGCCCTATCTTTCCATAGTATAAGCACTTAAGCTTCTTTGGGTTCTTCTTCTTCTTCTTCCTTTTCTTCTTCTTCTTCTTTTTCTTCTCGGTTGGCAGAATAAAAGGCTTCTCACTCTTGGCCTTTTGTTTCCTTCCATTATTTGGGTTGGGATTAAACTCATATACAACACCCATGTTAGCCTCTCCAGTTGTTGGGCCGTCTTTGATCAAGTTTTGGACTTCTGTAACTACTTCATTAGCTCAGTTAAGGTAATATCCTGTCTACTGCTCAGATTGTATGAAGCTCTAAATGGGATAAGCTCCTTAGAAAGAGTCTCAAAAACTATAATAATTTATGACAGCATCGATGTCAGCTCCATGAGTTTGAGTCTCAGCGAGGTAACCCATGACCATTTTGTGCTCCTTTACAAATGTCCTTGGTTTCTACCTACAGTTTAGAAGCTTTCAAAGAGCTCCTTGCTACTTCATTAAGGCTTAGCCTCTAAGCATATTCTCAACATTATCCATGATCTACCAAGCAGTTTCATGATCTTTATGTTGAGCCTGAAGCATAGAATTCATGCTAGTTATAATATAGCAACAAACATGATCATTTGCATCATTCTAGCGATCATACATTTAGAGATGCTTATTTGTGGTTTTCTAGTATGTGCAGGAGAACAAGGGGTGGTTAACATTAATTAATTTCAATTTCATAAAGGATAAGCTAATGTTTAGGTTCCTTTTTTAATTATTATAGTTCTCGCCGTTAAGTATGTTTTCTTAAAGTATCAAAGATAAAGGCTTTTAGACATTTTGATCTACAATATAAAGCTTTTTAGGCATTTTGATCTACAATAAAGAATCATCTATCAAACATAAGCAAACAAAAAATAATAATTTAGTAAGAAAATGCAAATATAAAAGCAATCATCTAATATGTGTTTATGTGTCAAAACCTTGAAAAAATCACAACGTTACAATGATAATTTCTAACTCAGAATTCAGCAAGGCACTTAGGAGAGACTTGCCAAATTTAATTAGAAACACGGATCTCATCTGATTAGAATATACCATATGAATTCATTTGGTTCGTAGATTTAAATAAAAGATTTGAATGAAGATTTAAATTTTCCATATAAGACTCATCTTGGTTAAAAATATACTAATAATTGCATTCTTTGGTCATATATTTTATTAAGAAAAAACCTAATAGAGGTTAATAATAAAATTAATCTAGAGTGTTTAGCCACCATTTCAACAACTTGATCCATGCTTTATAATCACCACTTAAGAGTGAACAATGATAAAACACGCTCAGGTAAATTATTCTCTTATAAATCCAACCTAGTACATGATGCATTCCTTCCTAGGGGTTAGAACCATCATATGATACCTATGGACTAACAATGGAGGCCTTAGTCTTTCTCTTCGAAAATATTTTCCTACTTAATATTTTAAATAGGAAAGTTTTATGTTTAAATTGCATGAATAATTTTTAATGAAGTAGCACTCCCTATTCTACATGACGTGCTATCAACATACATAGCAAAAAATATTAAGCAAACAAGCAATGCAATATACAAAGCTACAAGTAATATAATAAATAACCATAAAATTATGGTTCTATCCTAGAGAAAAGAAAAATAAAGATTACAAAGTTAAATCAAAATATATATCGATTCTTTATCTTGTATCTTCATGCCGTATCCTTCTTCATGTGGTGTTTGTCGTCAATTTCAATCAGGCGGTCGACCAACACTGGTTTATTAGATGGAACAAGTCTATGCCATGTCTAGTTGACTAGACATCAAAGAACCGGTCTACCGGTTTGTCACAGTTCCTGACCCGTAGAAGTTTTTTCACAATTATTTTTAGTTTGAATTTTAATAATTCAAAAAAAGCAAAAAATTTTATAAATATAGAAAATATATAGAACCACAATCATTTCCATCTTCGAGATTCATCTTCAATTAAAATAATTTTTTTTTTAGAAATTTACAACCAAAACCTATTATCATTTCCAATTTACAAAATTTCTATAAGATAAAATTAAAATTAACAAATGCTAGACGGTGATGATAGACTGTCATCTAATTACATGAAAAGACCTAGATACATATTCTAACATTTAAGGAACCATAACAGACAAAATTAATTAATTAAATAAAAATTAATTTAATAATATTCACCATAAAATTTCATGACAACATAATAAAATATAGAAACCCTAGAATGCCAACTCTCCAAAAAATTCAATTCAAGCATAGAAGTGATATTAAGATCACATAATTTATGTACATATCATGATCACAAACTTTGAAAACCATAACTCAAATACCAATTGTTGGAAAATGACTACACAACATAAATTTAAATTTTTTTTAATAAATCCTATTTCCATAGAACGAGTCAGACATGATAGATATCATAAATTATTCTAAGATCTTTGTACCTTAGCAAATCGGAAACCACACTTTTGGTAGAATTGATTTGACAAAATTACTATACGAGAATTGCATCCGGAAGAGCCTTAATCAACTAGTCTTATATACTATTCTAATTTGTATGATTGAAATGCATGTGGGCACATGTTATTCGATTCTCTTCTAGGTGATGTCTCTTTCCAACCACAGGAGAAAACTAAGAATTATTATTCTTGATATTGAATAACAACCTATGTGAGTTTCAGAGTTTCTTTCTCTAGAATACTCTCTCTAAATTTATCAAGTGACCTAATAAACAATAGGAATAATTATTCTATTTATAGTGGCTGATAGAGTATTCATTTGACTCAGATAAAGCTTCAAAATATGTGACTGGATCAAAATGGTTTAACAAAATGTATAACAAGTTTTTACTTATAATGCACAAAAAAAAAAAATCAAAGTAGTCAATGAGTATTATTAATTAAAGATTTCTCCATAACTACACTATTAGGCTCGTAAGAAGCATAAGTTTATAGCTTATGAGTACAGATTTCAAAGTGGTAATTAAGCATTTGATCTGTTTCACCGACAAAATCTAAGTATACGAATCAAAGGTTTTATAAAAGACCTGAACAATTTATTTTATGTAAAAATTTGTGAGATTCCACGATTCTATGATTAATAAATGCATGTAATGACCGAGAATCTTATAATTTAAATAATATAATTCACATGTTTAAGTTAAGGATTTTTCCCAGAAACAATCATGTGTGATTTTATGACTGAAGGATTTATGAAATTAATATAAATATTCCAAAATTCTATAGTAAATATTAAAGTTAAATTTATTACCTTTTTATGAACAAATACTTTGGTTGAAAATTTCTACCATGATTTAAGGCGAAAGAAATTTCAATCCGTATATAATTTGAGAATTTAAATTATAAAAATTTTCAAGTACATTACAGTTTTAATAGTGTATCAAGATATACTCTAACATATAGTGAATCCTAAATTTCTTATTAGTTAAAAATCAGAGTTATGCGATTAGCCTTTTCAATAAAAAATACTATTCGAGTTTGGGAATTGATACTATAAAAAACTATGTCAATATCGAGATAGAATATAGAAAGGGCAAATTTATGTTTATACAATCTAAGAATAATTAAAAAAAAACAATATGATTTCTCTTGCACAAGTAGGACGTACACTGCTATTGATTTATGTAGAAATTAGTCTTAGACTATGTTGAGCAAACCCAATAGAACCAAATTTCCCTACCAGCTAGTTAGTTTCCCTCAATTCGATGACATTTTATCTAATTCTATGAATCATGGGA
>CAMOHE010034906.1:51353-64311 GCA_946598075.1 Artocarpus hirsutus | reverse complement strand
TTTATGAACAAATACTTTGGTTGAAAATTTCTACCATGATTTAAGGCGAAAGAAATTTCAATCCGTATATAATTTGAGAATTTAAATTATAAAAATTTTCAAGTACATTACAGTTTTAATAGTGTATCAAGATATACTCTAACATATAGTGAATCCTAAATTTCTTATTAGTTAAAAATCAGAGTTATGCGATTAGCCTTTTCAATAAAAAATACTATTCGAGTTTGGGAATTGATACTATAAAAAACTATGTCAATATCGAGATAGAATATAGAAAGGGCAAATTTATGTTTATACAATCTAAGAATAATTAAAAAAAAACAATATGATTTCTCTTGCACAAGTAGGACGTACACTGCTATTGATTTATGTAGAAATTAGTCTTAGACTATGTTGAGCAAACCCAATAGAACCAAATTTCCCTACCAGCTAGTTAGTTTCCCTCAATTCGATGACATTTTATCTAATTCTATGAATCATGGGATTCTTGTAGATAAAGTATGGGGACAAACTCTTCAAAAATCAACAAAGTTCCACAAAAAGTGGATCTTATCTCCAAAGGAGACCTTACTCTACATTATTCATGAAAGGTGGACGTAACATGTTTTAATGATGGAAAAATTTCCTTCCATCCTTCTTAAGTGTGGCGCCAACATTGAGTCCCATTTAAGCATGATTTTGCACTTTTAAAGCTTACTTGAAAGCTTGAAAATCCAATTTAGAAAATTGTCTAATTAAATATTGCCTATATAAAGACTTATCATCATGAAGAGGCCATTTTTGCCTCCTGTCTAACCATTTCTTGAAGAGAGAAAATTTTCCTCCTTTGTGCTTTCTAAGACTCGTGGTTCTCCTCTATTAGTTCTTTCAAAATTTTCCCTCCTACCCAGTAGAAATCACTAGCCAAAATCAAAACTAAAGAGAAAGTTTTGGTGGAACCCCTCAAGGATAGATCTTCAAGGGTATATTATCTACTTTTCTTTTTAAAGTTAAAAAAAATAGTTTTTGATCTTATTTAGTGTTGTTGGTATGTAATAAATTTTGTTTATGCTTATGTTATAGTTTTTGTGAGTTTCTATTGATGTAGTTTTAATATTATGCATGTTGGATATGAGAAAGTTTAGATCTAGGTTATGGTTTTATGTTTAAAAGGATTTTCACTTTCTTTTACTGTAAAATGGATACTTTAAAGATCAGTTTCAAAGTATTTTTAAACCTGAAAGTTTTTAAGTCACAACAATGTTAATGATTTTATATAAGATGTTAAAAACTAAGATCTCAAACCCAAAATGATATTTTTGGTGTCTCTTTTTGAGCTGTCCAGCAAAGTTGCAAGAGAGGTTGCAACCTCGGTAGTACAAATAGCTTACATGTTTCATTTTTGTTTGTTTTCTGCTATTTCAAAGTTTGGAAACATCTTTTTTGTTGTTAATAAGATTTATGTAGCAGCTGTAGTCTAATCGGTGGTTGTTATCAACAACTTTTAATTAAGTGTTGCATGTGAAGTTGCAACTTGGATTGCAACCTCATTTTGTAGAGTTTAAAAACTGTTTGGTTTTCGCTTCCTAGAGTTGAAATCACTTAGTTTATTATTCCTTTAATTATGTAAAAACTATTAGTGCAATTGGAAATGATTTATGGAAATTTTTCGTTTAGGTTGCATGTGTTGTTGCTACGAAAGTTATAACCTCAATAACATGGATTTCAAAATAGCCTAATTTTTAATTTCAGAAATTAGGATGCTTATATTGTGACCTACTTAAGACACTATAGCAAATATTGAACAATCCATGGTTGTTTCAACACTATTTTGTTAGATGTTGTAGTAAGGTTGCAACTATTGGAAAACGAGTATACAATGGAATTTTAAAAATTTTAATAAAAAGCTTTTTCCATAAAACGAGTTAGACATGCTATATACAATAAATTAACAAAGATCTTGATACCTTAGTGAATCGATAGCCGTACTTTTGTCAGAAAATTAATCAATAGAACCACTACATGAGAATGGCATTTGGAAGAGCCTCAACCAACTGGTCTTCTTTACTATTCTCTTTTCCTCAACCAGAATATGAGTGGGCACAAGTTGTTCAATTCTCCTATTGGCAACGTCTCCTTCCAACCATAAGATAAAACCAAGAGCTATAGTTTGTGATCTTAAGCAAAGCCCTGTAGGAGTTGCAAAGTTTCTCTCTATAGAAATTCTCTCCAAATTTCTCCAAGGATCTAAATAACAATAGAAACAAATATTCTATATATAGTGGCCAACAGAACTTCAATTCTATGTAGATAGGGCTTCTGAATTCTTAATTAGGTCAAAATTTGAGTCAAAATGAGTGACAAACGCGTAAGTAGATTTATGCCCACTAGCCTACCAGGTAGGACCACTAACCTGTTGCTTACACTGACCTACATAACTCAAGTTACGTTCCACCAACTGGCAGGACCTAATAACCGACCTGTCAGTCTACTCAGTTCTGGACGTTTCTATATTATATTCTATATTGGAATCTTAGATAAAGCCTCAGTTTTAATTCAAATAACTCAATAGATAAGTTACATGATTAAAATAATCATATATAGATTATCCCCCACAAATAAAATATATTTAAGTAATTTAACATATTTATTTTAAATTAATTCAACTAAAAAACTAACGTGAATTATTAAATTCAATCAATCAAATTTAAACCAATTCAAGAATTAACATAAGTTACGAATGTGTAAGAAAAGAACACACAGTATCGTTATAAGAAATTATATGAGCTAGCAAAAGAGACCCAATGGACATATATAGATCGAGCTCCTAAAATTATGAAATGACATGTTCCCAACACACTCATTTTACAATTATTAACTCTATAGCTATTCCATTAAAAGCTTAGAGCCACATTCTCAAACTATATACATAATTATAAAACTATATCAGTTTAACTATCTATGACATATCATAATGTGCACATCCCCATAGGATATCTATAATCGGCTTAATGATGAATTATATTTTACTTTCCTAATTATGTTTATCTTATGTTCTATTATCATACCGTTAGAATACTTACTATTTATAAAACCAATATAAATAGTATACCATTCGATTACACATATGTATCCAAATGGTTGAGTGCTCTAGTTTCTAATTATAGGATAATGTCTATAAGAGAATATCATTGATTCTACAAGAGCTATGAATTTCATATCTATGAATAATGAGTCTATATTAATTAAGAGTAATTTCTCCAACGTATTGGCCTGTGTATCTTCATATAATTCAAGATGTCATCCCTTAGTACATCAAAAGACACAAGTTAAGAATACGGACTCATTGATTCACTTTAGGTTAAGATGTAACATATATGATCGTCTAAAATGAATTGATTTATTTAAACGAAATTATTAATTAAATCAACTCATCTTTAGCCTTGATCCAGTATATCGTCACTAATAACAATATACCAATGTCTCTACTCGTAGAGTCTCACTCTTATGATTAAAACAAGTCATCTCTAGCTAGGGATGTAGACAACATAACAATCTTACAATAAATAAAGAGTCCAACTTTATTACCTCGATTGTGGACCTTTTTTTATTTACTATCACCTTAAGATTCATGTCCTTTGCATAATCTTTATATCATATGCACAAATTTAAAGGTTTAGATTGATAGTCTCAGTCTTCTGTTTGCTTATCTGCATTCAACATAAATGAACATAAAAAAAACATATTTGATATATGAAAAATAATAGACTCTTTATTGATTAAATGTTTGAAAAACTACCACATTATTTAATCCTTAGGACAGTTGGCTAACAACAACCTCAATAGTGCCATTTACATTTTTGGGTGAAACGACCCTTGAAAAATCCAAATCAATATTTTTGCAAAACATGAAAAACTTAGGCCTCGGCAAGACGAAGAACTTTTGTGAAGAACATTTTTGAAAATTCTACCTTAAAAGGAATCTTTAAACAGAATTATAAAAACGGTGTAATTGGTAAAGTTTACAAAATCACAACATAAGGAAAATAAACCCAATGATACTATTCATATTCAAATGGATTTTTAGTATAATAATAAACCCTACATAAGTAGTATGAGAGATTAGTGAGTCAAGTTATAAGAAGACCATAGTTAATTAATTACCAAATTATATGTGTTGTATATTGTATGTGACGTATGCCATGTAAAATTATATTGCATATTCACCTTGTGTTAGAAATAGTTATTCTTTATGTTATGATATAAAATAACATGTCATACTGCATATATACAATAAGACAAATATAACAAATAAAATTAAAAAAAAAAAGTTAACTTAAGAGAGTCATACCAACCTCTCAACCTATATGAAGGTATTCAGTTTAGTTTCTTTTATAGTTTAGGATCATTAGAGACCTTTGCAAACCCTAAGCTCTCGATGATCGCATGCAACAGGTACGTATACACAAGGACCCAATAAGTATGAAAGGTTAGATATATAAGACTTGTTCCTAATGAAACATAATTAGATCATACATGTTTTTTATAAATGTTTTAAGCATTGTTTTGTGAGTATATTTCCTACTTGATGAGAGAAAGCTCACCTAGATGGGTTCATGTTATAGGTAAATAACTTGTCAGTAACTTATGAGGGAATGGTGGGCGAATAGTAGAAATGGGTATAGATACCACTTAGAAAAAAGTTTTTTCTGCAATAGATTTAAAGTAAATTATATATGTATATATGTATGTGTGTATGAATAGTTTAACGCAAATATGATATAAAAGCGAGGACTATGACTTTACAGTCTTAGTCTGCATTATTTAAGACTAATTTTTGCAATATACTTATATCAAAGGCTAAATAAGTTAATTATAGTAATAATTAGTTTTAGAAATGTTTTAAATATTTATTTTAATTAAGGAATTGTTATGATGAAATTAATTTAAGTAATTAGTATTATGTTTTAAAAAAATTTACAAGTTCAGTATTTTACGATAAAAGTTAAGATTAAAAATATGATTATGTAGCTAAGTAACGACTACATAGGTAGGGTTGTTACATTGCTGACGTGGTAGGGCTGGTTAACTGGACCGTATGTATGTTGGTCGACTGGCTTGTCAGGTTAACCCAGTGTCGGCTCTCTTGCCACTCTAGTCGACTAGTCCAATCCACCATTTGTCTAATTCTGACCCGATTGGATAATTTTTTAATTTATTTAACCTAGAAATCTTTCATAAAACCTCAGTTTTAATTCGAATATCTCAATATAGAAGTTATCTGATTAAAACAATCATATGTCGATAATCCCAAAATCAAATAAAATATGTACAAATAATTCAAGACTTGTATCTAGAATTAATTCACGAAATTAATTCAACCAATAAATGAACATGAATTAACATAATCTAATCAACTGAATTTGAAGCTATTATAGAATTAACATAAGTTACCAATTTGTAGGAAAACCACATCATATCATTACAAGAAAAGTTATGAGATAGCAAATGGGAGTCGATGAACATATATAAATCAAGCTCGTATAATTATAAAATGACATGTCCCTGACATGCTTGTTTTATAATTATCAATTCTAAAGCTACTCTACTAAAACCTTAAAGCTGTACTCTTTAATTATATACAAGATTACAAAACTCCAATAAGTTTTTCGTTAATGACATATCAAGATGTGCAACACCCCATAGGATATCCATAATTGGATTAAGGATAAATTCCAGTTTGCTTTCTTGATTATATTTATCTTATGCTATATTATCTCACCATTGGAATACTTATGAATTATAACTAATATAAATACAAACCATTTAGTGGCACAAATGTATCTAAATAGCTGAGCGTTCTAGTTTTTCAATTGCAAGATAGTGCCTATAAGAGGAAATCATTAGCTCTACCAAAGAGCCATGGATTCGAATCTATAAATAACGAGTCTACATCATTTAAGAGTCATGCTTTTAATGTACCAGTATATGTACCTTTATTTAATTTAGGATGTCACATTTTGATACATCAAAATACACAAGTCAAGAATACAGACCCATATGATGCAATACATATAATTGTTTAAAGTGAATTGATTTATTCAAAGGAAATTATTAACTAAGCCTATTCATCTTAGTCCTGATCCAACACATATGATGCAACATATTGGTATACCAATAACAATATACCAATGTCTGTGCTCGTGAAGTGCCACTCCAATGATCAAGACAAGTCATCTACCATTAAGGATGTAGACAACATAACAATCTTAACATAAATAAAGCACCCAACTTTATTCCCTCGATTACAAACCTTTTATGCTTAGACCATCACCTTAAGATTCATGTCTTTTGTATAATCTATTCATCATGTGCACGATCTTAAAAGTTTAGAATGAGAGTCCCAAATTTTATTTGCTTATCATACATTCAACACAAATGAATAGAAAGAGAAGAAATTTGATATATGACATAAGATTCTTTATTGATCAAATATCTCAAAAACAATAACGTTGTTTAATCTTTAGGGATTAAGTCTAACAAGATCATCATAGGGACACTCATTTAAATGATTAGGCCCTCGATTTGGGCTTTTCTGAACTAGACCCTAACAATTGCATGGGCTCTTTATATATGCGCTGGAAAACAAAGTTGATTTATGCCGTAAGAAATCAATTGTATAGGATGTCACACTACAATTGTGACGACCCGCCTTTTTAGGCAGTCACTTAATTTTCTTAAAACATCATCACTTAAACATTAATCTTACTTGCTTAGTAAGAAAAATACTAGAAAATTTTTTTCTTTTAAACATTCTTTAAAACATACTTAAAAGTTGTTGCGACTACTGTCGTCATTCAAGTCGAGTCCTCGCTTGACACTTGCTTTTGAAACCATTTTAAATCGTTTCTTAAAACTTAATAAGAAACATTTATCTGAATCGTAACTTAAAATTTAACTTTATGATAATATAAAACATTTCGTAAAATATATTGTAAAACCTTGAAAATATTTCTTAAAACTGTGATTTTCTTAAAACTTTGAAAACACTATATTAGATGGTGAAAAACCTTTTCTCTGTGTAGCGGAAGCAACTGTGGTGGTATTTATATCCAAATCCTCGTATCTGTCCTCTGCAGCACTCAGCTCTTCTAACGGGTCCTACTGGTCACCCATAAACTACCTACAGCATAAAGAAACTTTTAATGAGCTTTCGCTCAATAAGTTCGAACATAGTCTCACAAATCATTTAAAACATGCTTTAAAAACTTTTCTCATAGAAACCTTTTTCTTATAACATTTTTCATAAACATTTCTAAAAACGTTTTTCATAAACATTCTTGAATACTTTTTTCATAAAACATTTTTTAAACGTTTTGCATAAGCGTTTTTCATAAAGTATTTTTGAAACGTTTTTCATAACACGTCATTTATAAAAATTTTCTTGTAAACATGAAAATGTTTTTCATAAATACTTAACATAAACATTCCTCAGAATGTTTTTCATAGCATTTAAATATTTCATAATAAGGAAAACAAGCAAAACCAAAATGCATGTTTCCATTTATGCTCAATTATGTACTTTTAATTATAAGCATCTTATGAACATTCTTTTTTTACTTTAACCTTCTACCTTTTTTCCTTAACTATCCTTGTCTTACTTTAACTTTCCATCCTTTGTTCCTTAACTTTTCTTATCTTACTTTAGTGTTCGTACCAACATCATTAATCATAAGATCATAAACATGATGCTTCCCCTAAGGAAGACTTGATACCATCGAACATCGAGATCATATACCTCACATCTAAGAGGTCAAACCTTAACTTTACTTTCATTACCTCACAACAAGAAGGCTGGTACGATACTTTCTTTTATCGTCTTTACTTTACTTTCTTTTTAACGTTAATGAGCATAACAAATGCTAACAAATTATATGCAAACACTTTTGCAAATCATATCTTATACTCTAAAACCTACTGCATAACAAATGCAACATAAAACGCAAACATATTTTGCAAATCATAACTTGTTTTCTAAAAATTTTTGCATTTCACATGGAACCATACTTCAAATACATTGAAAAACATAATTTGAACTTTTAAAAACATTATGCATATCAATATGCAAATAGACTTTAAACATAACAGTTGCAAATTCATTGTAAATCTTGCTTTGAATCTTTAAAACTTTTTACATAATAAATGCAAACATACTTTAAAAGAAACTTACATAATAATTGCAAACTCATTTATAAACGTATACATAAATATTTAAAAATCATTTACTTTATGCTGTAGGTGAAGTTTGAAACTTACCTAGACTTAGTTGTAACTTTCTCTATTTTGTTCCTGTCTCATTCCTTTTTCTTTCATTAGTCAGTTTCTGTGTCCTGATCAAATGACAGCCGACTTATTGGTTAACTTTTTTTATTATCAATCCACTTGATTGATAACTTAACTTAAACCTTAAACATTCATTCTTTCTTTTCATAACTTGGTATACTATCGGTCTACCGTTCTTTTACTTTATACCTTGTTACTTTTAACTTCGTAACCTACCAGGTTACTGTAATTTTTACTTAACTCCATAACCTATTGGGTTATCACTCTTTTCACTTATCTTTGTAGCCCATTAGGTTATCTTTTTCTTTACTTAACTTTATAACCTATGGGGTTACTTTTCCTTTTAATTATAAAACCCACTAAGTTACCTTTCGTTTACTTGAACATCCTTTATTAGATCTCCCATCTCACATGATGGTTTCGTTACTTAACATATTATGAAGGATTTTTCTTCTAAGAACGTTATGCTAATTCAGAGTGTTCGACTCCGCTTTGGCCGTTTTCATAAAAATGATGTTTTTACCCTTAACGGGTTTTGTTTGTCAACTTCGTAACCTTATAAAACTCATTTCTTAACTTTACCGTTCCATCTCTTACATATTACGAAAAAAATTTTGCTAAGGAGCGTTTTTTTGATATCAAGCGTTTCGAGTCCGTTTTGGCCATTTCTCATAAAATGACCATTTTGCCCTTAATCTCTTTTTCTTTCATTCATTCATTGCCTAAACGTTGAATCCTTTAAAACTTAGCATCTATAATTATTTACTACCTATAGCAGTGTAGGAAACCAATGTTCCCTAGTGAAAACCTAGTTTTCACCCAATTTTATGGTTTGGGCCCGAAATACAAAAATATTTACATTTTTACCCTCGGAACCAAAAACGACAACTTTATACCAAAATTTTCAGTTTTTTCACAACAAATAAAACTTACAAAAGTACTATGGTCGAATTCCAAACATTTCTTAACATTTTCATTTCTTGAAATTTTGTGCCCAAATTTCGTAAAATTCATAACTTCTAAACCGGAAGAATTTTGGAAAACTGCTTGTGTTGTTTTAACAGTTTCGACAAGTTCTACAACTTTTATGTTGTAACTTTTTTGAAGTTCTAACATTTAGAGGGACTTTTTGACTGATTTTTAAATCTGTCGAGAATAACTTTTCTTTGCAATTTAGTCCCCTTTGAAATTTCACTAAAACCCTTACTTTCTTCTTTCCATCATCATCACCATCAACATATAACATAAAATAACCATACCATAATGTCCATATTATATGCAATGGACTAAAACATTTCATCAAACATTTGGTATGCATATTTTTAGCATGAATATTCAAGTAAAAAGTTTAGAAATTTACCTCCAAAGTTGTAAAACTTTGCACTAAAACATTAGGGCGTGCCTTAAGCTTGATTTGGGAGCTTGGATTTCATCAAAATCTTGGAAAAAGAGGCCTAGAGAGGGACAGTTTCCATAAGAGGAAAATGGAGCAATTTTTTCTTTCTTTCTTTCTTTCTTTCTTTCTTTCCTTCTTTCTTTCCTCTTCTTTCCTTTCTTTTCTTTCTTTCTTCCTTTTCTTTTTCTTGCACGTTGGAGACCAAATGGTCTCTTATATAATGAGCAATTCACCATTTTTTTTGTTTTTCTTTTTTTTTTTTCCTTTTTACAAAAAGTGGTGGTGAGTCACCTTAGTCATCAATTAGGTTACTTTGGGTGGCCAAATGTGATTGGGCCACATTAGTGGATGTGGTGGCCCAATCAAAACTTCAAAGGTGTCATACTAACTTTTTACGCAGTCCAAGTTTATACTAACAATATTTTTCTTATACTGTTGGTATTCTTTTCCATACAATTCATGAGGTCCCATAATCTCCCATACTTATTTTCATCTATCACATAATATAATTCTAATATTCTCTAACTTTGTACAATCTAAATTTATACTGACAGTATTTTCTTATACTGCCGATACATTCTCTATACTGTTACAGCATTCCTTATTCATCTGTATTCTCTAAACAGAATTATTCCTATACTGCTTTAATTTAAATAGTCTAATTTTTGTACTGCATGACCTTAAACAGTCCAATTCCTACATTGCGTTACTTTTACAGTGTAATTTTTATACTACATAACTTTATCGATGTATTTTCTTATATTGTATTATTTTAATACCATATAATTTTCTGTATTATTATACGATATTTTTTCCTTAAATTATATTTTTGTCTTAACATATCCTTAAATTGTATTTTTAATGTAGTAAAAATGCTTAGGTGCTACAATAACATTGCAATATATTTGTATATACTAAATATACCCTTGAGGTACTAGCCAATACCTGATATATACAGTAGTTATTGATATATGGTATTCGTTGTGGTTATAGATTGATTTTCGGTATCTGTCATCGTTACCCATCAGAATTCGCTGATGTTTCCGATCAGTATTAGCTACCGTATTCAACTGGTAATCGTCAGAACTGACGACACCATGGCCATTGTCAAAAAAATCATAAAAATACCCAAAAAGTTCACAAAAACCACAAAAATAATATTTAGCGTAAAAATTAAAAAAAAAAGATAAAAAACAAAAAAAATAGTCAAAAAAGCTACTTGCTCTCCGTTGCATGGCGGCGGTAACCACGACAAGAAATCCTTTTGTCATGCGGAGGAGACTAATCTCCTTTGTGCAATCGCAATGGGGAGAGACCTTCTCATGCACACGTGCCACGATGAAAAAAAATCCCATTGCACAAAGGACAATTCTCATGAGACTTTGCCTACGTCGCGAGCTCAACACACGACGACATCGATGAGAAAAAGAAAGGAATAAGAAAAATGGAGAGTGGCCATCGCTTTTGATCTCGTAGCTTCACTTACAGTGATGCCTTGGTGGGTTCGAAACTCAATCATCATTGCTTTATGTTCGTTGTTTGTTAACAAACCGCAAGTGTACAGTGTCAAGTTTTAATAGCAAAGAGGTGAGAAAGAGTAGTTGTCCTTAGAGATTACTATCAAGTTCCGACTTATTACTTATTACTGTAATTAAATAATCTTAATTTTATGTAGAAAATTAAATATTTTAAAATTCATAAAATTAAAAATAAAATTATTCTAAAATTAGAAGAAAATTAAACTCTAATGGCAAGACAATCAATGGTATAAAACTTTAGAGGTTTCAATTTTACCTAGTCGTCAACTATGCCTTTTTATTGTCAATTTATTTCTAATTAATTTTTTCAATTTATTACCCTAATTTATTCAACTCCATCTTTTGAGTGTTGGGGGAAAATATTCCTAATAACTAATTTCGATACCTCAACGAGAATCAAATTATTAAAAATTCTTTAAGATCTATGGTTTTTTAAAATAGTTACAAAGAAATTATAGGCCTTCCGAACTCTATGAATTCCTAGGTCATATTATTCAATAGTCTCATATAAAATTCCCTCTCAAGTGCCAAATTTATATATTAAATAATCTAATTTATCACCAGTAAATTACAAGCATTAAGAACAGAATAATATAAATAAACTGATTAAAAACAAACTATACACTAAAATATATAGTAGCAAGCACATGTTATATCTCGCCTCTAGAAAAAGAAAATTAATTCATGATAATATAAAATAAAACCATAATCATCTTCTTAAACATGAAAAAGAAAGAGAAGAAAAACTAGCGATTAAAGGTGATAAACATCTCCGTCTCTTGATTTTTTCGTCTTCTTCTCCTTCACAAGGTCTTTTCTTTAACTTTTCTACCGTCAAAAATCTACCAAAAGGTCTCCAAAAAAGTCTTCCAATCAAACCCTCAATGGTCCCATTTATAGGTTTTGAGCAAAGTGGGTAATTTCTTGAAAATTCAGAATTTTTGAAACTTCTCAAATCATGTCCGAGCGCCACAATGCCTAACTCTCAAGTTGGAGTACTGGGGTGAAGTCTGATATTAGGTCTCTTTTCATTCAAGGCAAAATAAAGGACGGCTAAGGCAAATTTATTGCCTTTTCCCCGCACCAGCAAAGGAGAGAATTAAGCTAGTATGGCATTTGACACGCTCAGAGCTACCTGGTGGTACACGAGTGGAGAAAATTTTGCTCCTTTTTACCTTTTCAAACACCAAACTGTCAAGTTGCGTAATTCACCTAATTAAACTAATAAAGAAAAATAAATAAATAGGAAACTAAAACTAATTTAATTTAATTTAAATAAAATTAAATACAAATAAAACAAAAACTAGCTAAATCAGAATTAAAAGAAACAAAAATTAATAAAATGAAATTAAAATCTCAAGAACATAGCCAATTTCAAGAACATAGCCAATTTCAAGACCAAGAAGAGCTAAAGTTACTCTATTTTATTGAGTCATCACTCGTCACAATAGTTTTCTCCTGACAACGTTCGCCTGTGACGAACGGAGGTGGAGCTGCAATGGATCTGGAAAGGAGAGAAGAAAGAGAGGCGACTGGTGTGAACCTAGAGGGGGAGAAGAAATAGAGGGAAGAAAGAGACGGAAAAAACTCTAATATGAAATGAGAGTATATTAATATTTTTATTATAGTTTTATTTTACCATGTGGCATTAAAATAAGTAGTTTTATTGGACATGGTACAAAATCAATTCACACCAAAAGAG
>CAMOHE010034906.1:32928-51333 GCA_946598075.1 Artocarpus hirsutus | reverse complement strand
AAAATGTATAATAAGTTTTTACTTTTAATGCACAAAAAAAAAAAAAAATCAAAGTAGTCAACAAGTATAATTAATTAAAGATTTCTCCATAACTACACTATTAGGCTCGTAAGAAGCATAAGTTTATAGCTTATGAGCACAGATTTCAAAGTGGTAATTAAGCATTTGATATGTTATACTGACAAAATCTAAGTATACGAATCAAAGGTTTTATAAAAGACCTGAACAATTTATTTTATGTAAAAATTTGTGAGATTCCACGATTCTATGATTAATAAATGCATGTAATGATCGAGAATCTTATAATTTAAATAATATAATTCACATGTTTAAGTTCAAGATTTTTCCCAGAAACAATCATGTGTGATTTTATGATTGAAGGATTTATGAAATTAATATAAATATGCCAAAATTCTATAGTAAATATTAAAGTTAAATTTATTGCCTTTTTATGAACAAATACTTTGGTTGAAAATTTCTACCATGATTTAAGGCGGAAGAAATTTCAATCTGTATATAACTTGAGAATTTAAATTATAAGAATTTTCAAATACATTACAATTTTAATAGTGTATCAAGATATACTCTAACATATAGTGAATCCTAAATTGCCTATTAGTTAAAAATCAAAATTACACAATTAACCTTTTCAATAAAAAAATGCTATTCAAGTTTGAAAATTGATACTGTCAAAAACTATGTCAATATTGAGATAGAATATAGAAAGGGCAAGTTTATGTTCATACAATCTAAGAATAATTTAAAAAAAAACAATATGATTTTTCTTACACAAGTAGGATTTACACTGCTAATGATTTATGTAGAAATTAGTCCTAGACTATGTTGAGCAAACCCAATGGAACCAAAATTTCCCTACCAGCTAGTTGGTTTCCCTCAATTCGATGACATTTTATCTAATTCTATGAATCATGGGATTCTTGTGGATAAAGTATGGGGACAAAGTCTTCAAAAATCAACAAAGTTCCATAAAAAGTGGATCTTATCTCCAAAGGAGACCTTACTAGACATTATTCATGAAAGGTGGATGTAACATGTTTTAATTAAGTCCCATTTAAGCATGATTTTGCACTTTTAAAGCTTACTTGAAAGCTTGAAAATCCAATTTAGAAAATTGTCTAATTAAATATTGTCTATATAAAGACTTATCATCACGAAGAGGCCATTTTTGCCTCCTTTCTAACCATTTCTTGAAGAGAAAAAATTTTCCTCCTTTCTGCTTTCTAAGACCCGTGGCTCTCCTCTATTAGTTCTTTCAAAATTTTCCCTCCTACCCACTAGAAATCACTACCCAAATTCAAAACTAAGGAGAAAGTTTTGGTGGAACCCCTCAAGGATAGATCTTTTTGGTGGAACCCCTCAAGGATAGATCTTCAAGGGTATATTATCTACTTTTCTTTTTAAAGTTAAAAAAAATAGTTTTTGATCATATTTAGTGTTGTTGGTATGTAATAAATTTTGTTATGCTTATGTTATGGTTTTTGTGAGTTTCTATTGATGAAGTTTTAATATTATGCATGTTAGATATGAGAAAGTTTAGATCTAGGTTATGGTTTTATGTTTAAAAGGATTTTCGCTTTCCTTTACTATAAAATGGACACTTTAAAGATCAGTTTCAAAGTATTTTTAAACCTAAAACTTTTTAAGTCACAACAACGTTAATGATTTTATATAAGATGTTAAAAACTAAGATCTCAAACCCAAAACGATATTTTTGGCGTCTCTTTTTAAGTTATCCAGCGAGGTTGCAAGAAAAGTTGCAACCTCGGTAGTACAAATAGCTTACATGTTTCACATTTGTTTGTTCTCTTCTATTTCAAAGTTTGGAAACATCTTTTTTATTGTTAATAAGATTTGTGTAGCAGCTGTAGTCTAATCGGTGGTTGTTATCAACAACTTTTAATTTAGTGTTGCACGTGAAGTTGCAACTTGGATTGCAGCCTCATTTTGCAGAGTTTAAAAACTATTTGGTTTTCACTTCTTAGAGTTGAAATCACTTAGTTTATTGTTCCTTTGATTATGTAAAAAACTATAAGTGCAATTGGTAATGATTTTTGGAAAATTTTCATTTAGGTTGCTTGTGATGTTGCTACGTAAGTTACAACCTCAATAACACGGATTTCAAAATGGCCTAATTTTTAATTTCAGAAATTAGGATGCTTATATTGTTACCTATTTAAGACACTATAGCAACTATAGAACAATCCATGGTTGTTTCAACACTATCTTGTTAGATGTTCTACATAAGGTTGCAACATAGTTGTGACATGGGTTACAACTATTGGAAAACGAGTATACAATGGAATTTTAAAAATTTTAATTAAAAGCTTTTTCCATAAAACGAGTCAGACATGCTATATACAATAAATTAACTAAGATCTTCATACCTTAGTGAATTAATAGCCGTACTTTTGTCAGAAAATTAATCAGCAGAACCACTACACGAGAATGGCATTTGGAAAAGCCTCAACCAATTGGTCTTCTTTGCTCTTCTCTTTTCCTCAACCAGAATATGTGTGGGCACAAGTTGTTCAATTCTACTATTGGCAACGTCTCCTTCCAACCATAAGAGAAAACCAAGAGCTATAGTTTGTGATCTTAAGCAATAGTCTTATAGGAGTTGCAGAGTTTCTCTATCTAGAAAACTCTCTCTAAATTTCTCTAGTGATCTAAATAACAATAGAAATAAATATTCTATATATAATGGCCAGCAGAACTTCAATTTTATGTAGATAGGGCTTCTGAATTCATAATTAGGTCAAAATCTGAGTTAAAATGAGTGAAAAACGTGTAAGTAGATTTATGCCCACTAGCCTACTGGCTAGGACCACCGGCCTATTGCTTACACTGACCTACATAACTCAAGTTATGTTCCACCTGCTGCCAGGACCTAGTAACCGACCTGTCAGTCTACTCAATTCTATACTGAAATACACAAGTCAAGAATACAGACCCATATGATGCAATACATATAATGGTTTAAAGTGTATTGATTTATTCAAAAGAAATTATTAACTAAGCTAATTCATCTTAGTCCTGATCCAACACATATGATGCAACATATTGGTATGCCAATAACAATATACCAATGTCTTTACTCGTGAAGTGCTACTCCAATGATCAAGATAAGTCATCTGCCATTAAAAATGTAGATAATATAACAATCTTAATATAAATATAGCACCCAACTTTTTTCCTTCGATTACAAACCTTTTATGCTTAGACCATCACCTTAAGATCCATGTCTTTTGTATAATCTATTCATTATGCTCATGATCTTAAAAGTTTAGAATAAGAGTCTCAAATTTTTGTTTGCTTATCATACATTCAACACAAATGAATATAAAGAGAAGAAATTTGATATATGACATAAGATTCTTTATTGATCAAATATCTCAAAAACGATAACGTTGTTTAATCCTTAGGGTATTAAGTCTAACAAGATCATCATAAGGACACTTATCTAAATGATTAGGCCCTCGATTTGGGCTTTTCTAAACTAGACCCTAACAATTGCATGGGCTCTTTATATATGTGTTGGAAAACAAAGTTGATTTATGGCGTAAGAAATCAATTGTATAGGATGTCACACTATAACTGTGACGACCCGCCTTTTCGGGCAATCATTTAACTTTCTTAAAACATCATCACTTAAACATTAATCTTACTTACTTAGTAAGAAAAATACTAGTATTTTTTTTCTTTTAAACATTCTTTAGAACGTACTTAAAAGCTGTTGCAACCACTGTCGCCATTCAAGTTGAGTCCTCGCTCAACACTTGCTTTTGAAACCATTTCAAATCGTTTCTTAAAACTTAATAAGAAACATTTATCTGAATCGTAACTTAAAATTTAACTTTATGATAATATAAAACATTTCGTAAAATATATTGTAAAATCTTGAAAATATTTCTTAAAACTGTGATTTTCTTAAAACTTTAAAAACACTATATTAAATAGTGGAAAACCTTTTCTCTACGTAGCGGAAGCAACTGTGGTAAAATCCATACCCAAATCCTCGCATCTGTCCTCCACAGCACCTAGTTCTTCTAACAGGTCCTACTGGTCACCCATAAACTACCAGCATGAAGAAACTTTTAATGAGCTTTTGCTCAGTCAGTTCAAACATAGTCTCACAAATCATTTAAAACATGCTTTAAAAACTTTTCTCATGGAAACCTTTTTCTTATAACATTTTTCATAAACATTTCTAAAAATGTTTTTCATAAACATTCTTGAATACGTTTTTCATAAAACATTTCTTACATGTTTTACATAAGCGTTTTTCATAAAGTATTTCTGAAACGTTTTTCATAACACATCATTTATAAACTTTTTCTTGTAAACGTGAAAATGTTTTTCATAAACACTTAACATAAACATTCCTCAAAATGCTTTTCATAGCATTTAAATATTTCATAACAAGGAAAACAAGCAAAACTAAAATGCATGTTTCCATTTATGTTCAATTATGTACTTTCAATTTTGAGCATCTTATGAACATTCTTTTCTTACTTTAACCTTCTACCTTTGTTCCTTAACGATCCTTATCTTACTTTAACTTTCCATCCTTTGTTTATTAACTTTCCTTATCTTACTTTAGTGTTCGTACCAACATCATTAATCATGAGATCATAAACATGATGCTTCCCTTGAGGAAGACTTGAGACCATTGAACATCGAGGTCATGTACCTCACATCTAGGAGGTCAAACCTCAACTTTACTTTCATTACCTCACAATAAAGAGGCTGGTACGACGCTTTCTTTTATTGTCTTTACTTTACCTTCTTTTTAACGTTAATGAGCATAACAAATGCTAACACATCATATGCAAACACCTTTGCAAATCATGTTTTATGCTCTAAAACCTACTGTATAACAAATGCAACTTATTATATAGCAAATGCAACATAAAACGCAAACACATTTTGTAAATCATAACTTGTTCTCTGAAACTTATTGCATAACAAATGCAACATATAACGCAAGCATATTTTGCAAATCATAACTGGTACTCTTTTAAACATTGTGCATTTCACATGGAACCATACTTCAAATACATTGAAAATTATAATTTGAACTTTTAAAAACATTATGCATATCAATATGCAAATAAGCTTTAAACATAACAGTTGCAAATTTAATGTAAATCTTGAATCTTTAAATTTTTTTGCATAATAAATGCAAGCATACTTTAAAAGAAACTTGCATAATAATTGCAAACTCATTTATAAACATATACATAAATATTTAAAAATCATTTACTTTATGCTGTAGGTGAAGTTTGAAACTTACCTAGACTTAGCTCTAATGTTCTCTATTCCATTCCTGTCTCATTCCTTTTCCTTCCATTAGTCGGTTTCTATGTCCTGATCAAATGACAGCCGACTTATTAGTTAACTTTCTTTATTATCAATTCACTTGATAACTTAACTTAAACCCTAAACATTCATTCCTTTTTTTCATAACTTGGTATACTATCGGTCTATTGTTCTTTTACTTTATACCTTGTTACTTTTAACTTCGTAACCCACCAGGTTATTGTACTTTTTACTTAACTCCATAACCTATCGGGTTATCACTCTTTTCACTTATCTCTATAACCCATTAGGTTACCTTTTTTTTTAACTTAACTTTGTAACCCAAGGGGTTACTTTTCCTTTTAATTATATAACCCACTAGGTTATCTTTCGTTTACTTGAACATCCCTTATTAGATCTCCCATCTCACATGACGGTTTCGTTACTTAACATAATATGGAATATTTTTTGTATAAGAACGTTATGCTAATTCAGAGTGTTCGACTCCGTTTTGACTGTTTTCATAAAAATGACATTTTTACCCTTAGCTGGTTTTTTTTGTCAACTTCGTAATCTTATAAAACTCATTGCTTAAATTTACCATTCCATTTCTTACA
Organism: Artocarpus hirsutus; assembly: GCA_946598075.1. Taxonomy (NCBI): domain Eukaryota; kingdom Viridiplantae; phylum Streptophyta; class Magnoliopsida; order Rosales; family Moraceae; genus Artocarpus; species Artocarpus hirsutus. The sequence continues at coordinate 45,397 of CAMOHE010034906.1, read as the reverse complement.
TATTACGAAAAAATTCCCGCTAAAGAGCGTTTTTTTGATATCAAGAGTTTCGTGTTCGTTTTGGCCATTTTTCATAAAATGACCATTTTGTCCTTAATCTCCTTTTCTTTCATTCATTCCTTTCCTAAACGTTAAATCCTTTAAAACTTAGTATCTATAATTATTTACCGCCTACAATAGTTTAAGAAACCAATGTTCCCTAATGAAAACCCAGTTTTCACCTAATTTTATGGTATAGGCCCGAAATACAAAAATATTTACATTTTTGCCCTCGAAACCAAAAACAACAACTTTATATCAAAATGTTCAATTTTTCACAATGAATAAAACTTACAAAAGCACTATGGTCAAATTTCAAACATTTCTTAACATTTTCATTCTTGAAATTTTGTACCTAAAATTTCGTAAAATTCATAACTTCTAAACCGGTAGAATTTTGGAAAACTGCCTAATTGTCTTAACAGTTTCGACAAGTTCTACAATTTTCATGTTGTAACTTTTTTGAAGTTCTAATGTTTAGAGGGACTTTTTGACTGATTTTTAAATCTATCGAGAATAACTTTTCTTTGCAATTTAGTCCCTTTTGAAATTTCACTAAGACCCTTACTTTCTTCTTTCCATCATCATCACCATCAACATATAAAATAAAATTACGATACTGTAATGTCCATATTATATGCCATGGACCAAAACATTTCATCAAACACTTAGATGCATATTTTTGGCATGAATTTTCAAGTAAAAAGTTTAGAAATTTAACTCCAAAGTTGTAAAACTTTGTACTAAAACATTAGGGCGTACCTTAAGCTTGATTTGGAGGCTTGAATTTCATCGAAATCTTGAAAAAGAGAGGCCTAGAAAGGGACAGTTTCCATAAGAGGAAAATGAAGCAATTTTTTCTTTCTTTTGTTCTTTCTTTCTTTCCTTCTTTCTTTCCTTTCCTTTCTTTCTTTCTTCCTTTTCTTTTTCTTGCACGTTGGAGACCAAATGGTCTCTTATATAATGAGTAATTCACCCTTTTTTTTCTTTTTCTTTTTTTTCCTTTTTACAAAAAGTGGTGGTGAGTCACCTTAGTCATCAATTAGGTTACTTTGGGTGGCCAAATGTGATTGGGCCACATTAGTGGATGTGGTGGCCCAATCAAAACTTCCAAGGTGTTCCACTAACTTTTTACGCAGTCCAAGTTTATACTGACAGTATTTTTTCTATACTGTTGGTATTCTTTTCTATACAATTCATGAGGTCTCATAACCTCCCACACTTATTTCTATCCATGACATAATATAATTCCAATATTATCTAACTTTGTACAGTCTAAATTTATAATGACAGTATTTTTCTTATATTACCGGTTTATTCTCTATACTGTTACAGCATCCTTATTCATCCATATTCTTCATATAGTATTATTCCTATAGTACTTTAACTTAAACAGTCTAATTTCTGCACTGCATGACCGTAAACAGTCCAATTCCTACATTACTTTACGTTTGCAGTGTAATTTTTATAATGCAGAACTTTATTGATGTACTTCCTCATACTGCATTATTTTAATACCGTATATTTTTTTGTATTATTATACGGTATTTTTTCCTTAAACTATATTTTTATCTTAACATAATCTTTAAATTATTATATTTTTAATTTAGTAAAAATGCTCAGGTGTTACAACAACATTGCAATATATTTAAATATATTAAATATACCCTTGATGTACTAGCCAATATCTGATATGTACAGCAGTTGTCGAGTGATACATGGTATTCGTTGTGGTTATAGATTGATTTTGGTATCTATCATTGTTACCAACCAGAATTCGCTGATGTTTCTGATCAATATTAGCTACCGTATTCGGCTAGTAATGGTCAGAACTGACGACACCATGGCCGTTGTCAAAAAAATCATAAAAATACCCAAAAAGTTCACAAAAACCACAAAAATAATTTTTAGTGTAAAAATAAAAAATAGATAAAAAAAAAGCTACTTGCTCTCCATTGCATGGCGGCGGTAACCACGACAAGTAATCCTTTTGTCATGCGGGGGAGACTAATCTCCTTTTTGCAATTGCAATGGGGAGAGACCTTCTCGTGCACGCGTGCCGCGATGAAAAAAAATCCCGTTGCACAAAGGACAATTCTCATGCGACTTTGCCTACGTTGCGAGCTCAACACATGACAACATCGATGAGAAAAAGAAAGGAGTAAGAAAAATGGAGAGTGGCCATGGCTTTTGATTTCGTAGCTTCACAGACAGTGATGCCTGGGTGGGTTCGAAACTCAATCATCACTGCTTTATGTTCGTTGTTTGTTAACAAACCGTAAGTGTACAGTGTCAAGTTTTAATAGCAAAGCGGTGAGAAAGAGTAGTTGTCCTTAGAGATTACTATCGAGTTCCAACTTATTACTGTAATTAAAATAATCTTAATTTTATGTAGAAAATTAAATATTTTAAAATTCATAAAATTAAAAATAAAATTATTCTAAAATTAGAAGAAAATCAAAACTCTAATGGCAAGACAATCAATGGAATAAAACTTTAGAGGTTTCAATTTTACCTAGTCTTCAACTGTGCCTTTTTATTGTCAATTTATTTCTAATTAATTTTTTCAATTTGTTAGTGAAGAACCCTAATTTATTCAACTCCATCTTTCGAGTGTTGGGGAAAAATATTCCTAATAACTAATTTCGATACCTCAATGAGAATCAAATTATTAAAAGTTATTTAAGATCTATGGTTCTTTAAAATAGCTACAAAGAAATTATAGGCCTTCCGAACTCTATGAAATCCTAGGTCATATTATTCAATAGTCTCATATAAAATTCCCTCTCAAGTGTCGAATTTATACATTAAATCATCTAATTTATGACCAGTAAATTACAAGCATTAAGAACAGAATAATATAAATAAACTGATTAAAAACAAACTATACACTAAAATATATAGTAGCAAGCACATGTTATATCCGGCCTCTAGAAAAAGAAAATTAATTCATGATAATATAAAATAAAACCATAATCATCTTGTTAAACATGAAAAAGAAAGAGAAGAAAAACTAGCGATTAAAGGCGATAAACATCTCCATCTCTTGATTTTGTCGTCTTCTTCTCATTCACTAGGTCTTTTCTTTAACTTTTCTACCTTCAAAAATCTACCAAAAGGTCTCCAAAAAAGTCTTCCAATCAAACCCTCAATGGTCCTATTTATAGATTTTGAGCAAAGTGGGTAATTTCTTGAAAATTCAGAATTTTTGAAACTTCTCAAATCATGTCCGAGCGCCACAATTCCTAACTCTCAAGTTGGAGTATTGGGGTGAAGTCTGATATTAGGTCTCTTTTCATTCGAGGCAAAATAAGGGACGGCTAAGGCAAATTTATTGCCTTTTCCCCGCACCAGCAGAGAGAATCAAGCTAGTATGGCATTTGACACGCTGAGAGCCACCTGGTGGTACACGAGTGGAGAAAATTTTACTCCTTTTTACCTTTTCAAACACCAAACTGTCAAGTTGCGTAATTCACCTAATTAAACTAATAAAGAAAAATAAATAAATAGGAAACTAAAACTAATTTAATTTAAATAAAATTAAATACAAATAAAACAAAAACAGCTAAATCAGAATTAAAAGAAACAAAAATTAATAAAATGAAATTAAAATCTCAAGAACATAGCCAATTTCAAGACCAAGAAGAGCTAAAATAACTCTATTTTATTGAGTCATCACTCGTCACAATAGTTTTCTCCTGACAACGTTCGGCTGTGACGAACGGAGGTGGAGCTGCAATGGATCTGGAAAGGAGAGAAGAAAGAGAGGCGACTGGTGTGAACCTAGAGGGGGAGAAGAAATAGAGGGAAGAAAGAGAGGGAAAAAACTCTAATATGAAATGAGAGTATATTAATATTTTTATTATAGTTTTATTTTGCCATATGGCATTAAATTAAGTAGTTTTATTGGACATGGTACAAAATCAATTCACACCAAAAGAGTGGCATGCAACATTAAAACTTCCAACTGCTTTTGTCTAAATTTTGGGCTTTCAAGACCAAAGGTCATGGCGACGTGAAGCCCATGAAGCATCTTTATATATTTTAACATTTGCGACATGGATAGAAATTGATGAATTGGGTCTAGGGACATTTTAGTTTCTTGGAAGTTTTTACTTTGATTCCTGTGATATTTGGATGTCCAAGCAATCTCCTTGCATTCAAAACTTTTTCCACTTTTCCATGAAGTGAGCCTAGTTAAATTTCTAGAAGCTATTTTGTTTCAGATAATGACCAAAAACCTCCCATTTCATTTTGTCTAGAAGTTCATTTCATGTAAAATTTTGATGTTGCACTAATTTCTTGTGTCTTAAGTTCATTATAAAATCACATATACAAATTTGGTCAATCTAGAAGAATCACACAATGAACTAACCCGGAGCAAAAAGAAAAAAATAAAAAACAATGAACTTCTTTCTTCTGCTTAATATTGAATCTGACAGCATTCTTCATGACTGACCAAAGTTGCTTGCTTGTTGGCATTACTATATTATTTAAATGTTTGGCGCTGATATATAATCACAATTATTTTCAGTGAAATTACTTAATAGGAGTTTTACAGGCGATAAAGATTTGTGACAAGAATATTAATCATAACAATTATGCATTAAGTTTTAATCCAATGCAATTTGTGACAAAGTTTCTGCTACAACCAGTTTTCTATTAAAAAAAAATCCATTAACACAATTTTTCTTATGCCTTTTTTTCTATAGTAATCAGTTCCAAGAAATTTAATAAAATTAGATGGTTAAAAACCGTAGGTAGATAATTTTCATATCCTATCGTAGGGTTTCTTAAAAGCTATACATGTTGACTAATGAAAGCCCGAAAAGAAATCCATCGTTTTTGCTTTTGGTGATCAAAACCTTTTTGGGCTAGGAGTCGTCTACATATATAGGTTTTGCAAGAAAGCTTGCAGGAAATAAATTAAAAAAAAAATCATGGAAGTTGCATTGTGTTGTGAAGAGGTCTGATTTTATGAACAAAAATGAGGCAACAAATAAGTTGACGGCCAATTTGATGATGAAAGGCAAAGGCCAATGATGAGGTTAGATGAATTTGAACGAAAACCATCAACATCGTCATCATTTAGCTACACTGCCACCGCCCACCAAGAATCTGATGCATGGAATTCCTCTTTATAGCAAGGACTAGGACTTGTCAGAGAGAGACTTTTCAAGCCGAAATGAGGAATTAGACTAGTCACTTGGAAAGAATAGATGATTGGAAACTAGAACTGTACATATAATTAACTTTTTTTCTTTTGCGCATGGGAGATATTAACATTACACAAGACATCTTTTGATTTGATGTAACGTAACATCTTTTAATTTGATCACAAGTACTTCTATATTGCATATGAGATCATGTTTAATTGCCTTAACTGTGCTATAACGTGCGTATATATGTACATAGTTATATGTATATGTAAAATGAAATAACTATGGATACCAACTTTAATCCTAACTTGTATACCAATTTATGATTTGTCATATATATAATGATATATTTAAGAGAATGTAACATCAACAGATTGCATCAACCAATGAATAAATGATAACCAAATTATTCTTAGCATTACTCTATTTCAAGCTTCCTATACTAGTCATCCAAATTATATATGCTTTGATTAATTTGGTGATCGTAGTTCATATTAAGTCGTTGGTCCAATTCTTTTTCATAATAATTTTCAAGGATGCCTCCTATCTTAGAAGTAGATGATGTTTGCCCTATAATACTCTTTTCAACTAGGGCGTCATTCACTTCGACAGTCTTCATTGAGATTTTCTGAAGGATATCTAGATTCTATTTCTTTCTAATTGTGTTTTTGTTTGCTTCTTTACAACTTGTTTTTGGTGCTCTTTCGTAATTTTGGATTTTTTTCCTTTTATTTTAGTGAATTTGATTAGGAGATTTAGTGCAAGATTTAGAATCAAATAGGTGTTAACTTAGTTGAAATATGTTAATTCTCCTTAGTTATCCTCTCTCTTCATGAAAAAAAAAAGCCTATTAAAACTAATCTTTGGTGGGCACTGCTCGAATACGACACATAATATGTTAGTTCACAAGTGAAAAAAATCAAATAAATGAGGGCCGAGTAGAATTCATTCCGACGAGTACAATTACTATCGACCTGTAGTGACTGTGGAGACCGGGTACCGTGAGCGCTCATTAATTTATAACAAAAGAGAGTTAAGTGTTAGTGGTCATATATATATATATATAAGTATATTTATAGGGTGTTTTGGAGTTATAGGGTATTTTGGAGCCTAGTTTGAACTCTAAAGTTCAAACCTCAAACAGTATAAAACAAGAATATATTATAATGTAAAGCTCGATCACATGTTACAATGTACAATTTAAACTGATCTGGAGTTGAAACTCTTTTTTCAAACAGTGGCAGAGCCATAAGTTTTTATTAGTGGGGCACTATGTAAAAAATTATTGATAATTTTTACTGCATACAAGCACAGTTATATTTTTTATTATTAAGTGATGGTATAAATCATAATTTTTTTTTAAAAAAATAGAAATACAATGATATATTTTAATTTTTTAGCAAGACGCAACTATAAGTTTTTTAAAAACAAAGATACAACAAAAATTTTAAAAAATTTTTAGATAAAAAACCAATATTTTTAAAATTAAGTGGGGCACGTGCCCCATTCAAGTATAAGTGGCTCCACTAGTGCCCCAAACACTTTAACAAATTATATAAAATGTCTGTGTCCTTGGAATTGGACTAAAGGAAGTGATTTGTTGAGTTCTTAAAAGAGAAGTGATTTCTTTTCAAGATAAGTTATGAGCAAACAAGTCGATACTGATGTGTGTACATGTGGTGGTAAAGAGGACTGACCTTATACCATTGTTTTGTCCACATTGTGTTACAATGTCAGTGTCATGGGATTGTGCATGATTTTGGGAATCATATATATCCAAAGAGCCTCTAGCTTTAGTAATTTCCTAGGTATAGATCTTCTTTCTTGACTGAGCTTTCAGTTAGAAAGGGGAAATGAGGAGGCTTAAGATTTAAAAAAATCCACGAATTTAAGATATTTGAGACTATAGTTAGAATTACAAAAATAGTTTCAATTAATTTTTGGTTTAAATTGCAAGAGAAAATACTATAATAAAAATAAATTAAAATTATATGTCTGTTCGAGGAGAAAGTAGTTAAAACTTTTTTTTTTAGTTGAATTGTTTTTATTTAAATTTTGTTAGAGAAAATATTATAATAAAAATGGTTGAAATTATAAAAAACGATTAAAACTGTTTGTCAAACAAACACAACATTTATAATTCTAATTGGGTTTTCAAGCACCCTATAATAGTACAATTTAAGTGGAACTTGAACAACTGAACATGGATGAGAAGAAAGTTCCTACAATTAGAAATGAGGTCGAAGTTTTTCACATTATCCCATACCTATAGTCTTGATAGATACTTTGTCGTATTATAGATGCAAAAATGTTCTTTTCTTGTTGGAACATCATGCGTGTCATTATCGATGATGATGTTGACGATCGAGAGCTGACTGATTTTGTGTGTGTAATCAAGTTAAGTTGCTGCAAAAGAGAGCTGACTGAAGACAAGCCTCTTGGACAAGAGTTGCACTTAAGTGGTGTTCCTTTGACGGCGACGTGATAGATAGATATTTATTGTGTTATATGCATTTTTTTTTTCAAATGACAGGCAAACTGTATTACATGCAGTAGTATGAAAAGTAGTAATCTACCTCATTTATATATATATATATATATATATACATATATATATAAAATAAAAATTAGTTTTCATGTATAGGCCAATAATTTGCAGGTTTTGCTTTGAATTCTATAATAGAGTGTTAAGATGTCCTATTGGTAGGGATTTGTTTTAAACCATTTGTCCTATTTATATTAGATTCTGTAGTTTGCATATTTCTTTCATATTAGATCCATACGCTGCATGTGGGGACCCATTTCGAGAAGACTCTTTCCCTTTTCTTTTCATTCTAAAACAATGTAGGATTCAAATAACCATGATAAAAAGAATATTTGTATGTATATAGGATTTGAAAAATAAACTATTAATAGGTTTCTATTTTTAGCCGTTAGATATGTTTTTTACAAGTGGCTTAATTCCTTTTATTACCCCAACTCACTAACTGGAGCGGACAATCTAACACTTTTTGTTTTTAACGTGATTCCGATGAGCCCTTAAAAAAAGGGGAAGAGTAACATTGTTAAAAAAATAAAAATAAAACAATTAACACTGGACAGATTGATTACTTGGACCAACTGAAAGAGGCCACGAAAGCTTCAACCTCCATATTAGCATGCCTGCCACAAAAAAGAACCAGTCCAAGGAATCGAGCTACGGCCTGGGCCCCAGCCCAACCGACCTAAAAGGGCCTTTTCTTTTTATTGTCATAGCCGCTCTCCACTACAAGGAGATCTCCACGAGCTGGGACTTCCTTTTTCATTATTCTGTTGACTGCCCTTTTATGGTTCTTGGTGGTTTTGTGGATTTTGTGAATTTATTGAAATGTTTTGTGTACAATTTGTTGTTATTATCTTTTTTTTAATTGTTCTGGCGACATCAACAGTTGTGGTGTCTCCGATTACAAAGGTTGTCAATATGTATCATAGTGGATACCGGTTAGTAATTGGTATCATTACCGATTCCGGATAGTATAACAACAAATATTGATGGACATATATTACGGCGGATACCAGTGCAGCCGGTATCATGGAAGATATCAACGGTCACCGGTCTGTGTAATGGTAGATACCGAGGAAATACTGTTCGATAATTTAAGGATATATTTGTTATTCTAAATATAATAATATGAGATGATGTGTCAATTTCTATAATTTTTTTTCCTTATAGGGTAAATCGATCGAAGTCATGGATTTGCGGCATTTTTGTGAAGAGTTCAAATAAGTTACCTTTTAAAGTCCAATTTTTATAAGATATTTATTAGGCATTTTTGTGAAGAATTCAAATAAGTTGACCTTTTAAAGTCCAATTTTTACAAGATATTTATCAAGCATCGTAGCACGCGAGATCTTACAAACCCAGCTCAATAGCGCGTACTCTTCTTCGGCCGCAACAAGGTAAACTAATTAAAGTCATCTTTCCATCAAAACATGGCATCCAAGAGAAAATACTCAATTGCCCCTAAATTATTTCGTCATATGCTTGACATGTAAAAATTTTGATAAAAATTTAGAGTGTACGTGGGATAAGTTGGAACTCAAAGTTTCAATTATTTACAATATAAAACTCTCACTTGTTACGGTGCTTAAGTTTTAATATCAAGTTCCAATTTGAGTCTCAAACACATTATTTAACCCAAAAAAATGGGGGAGAGGTCTAAATTAAGGGGCGGTTTTATTTGTACCCCTTTTAACTCTTCACATCTTCCTTCTAAATGCACCCCCTATAACTTTGAAATAAGTAAATTTACTTATCGTATCTCTCATAGTTTCAAAACTACCCTTAAAATTATAGCTTTGTTTCACCTTCTTTTTCTTTTAACATCCACCATTTTATTTTTCATTATTTTAACGTTCTTATTTCTTTATATCTCTCTATTTTTTTTTTTTTGAAGTTTTAGGCATGAAGCACTTTCGTACAAAAAGGAAATATGTAAATTAACAATTATTTATACTCATTACAATTTATTAAAAAAATATATCACATCTACTAATTATATTTTCTAAAAATTATTATTTATTAATAATATTTCATCTACTAGTTTACTAAAAAGAGCAAATTAATAAACAATCATTTTTAACTGTTTGACGATACTGGATTAATTCAACTTGTGCAAACTTGTGGCTTTCAACGTAGCCTATTTTTGATCTTTTCTCATATTTCTTCTACCAATCAAAAGAAAAAGATAAACGAACAATTGTAGTGAATAATAAAGAAAATTTGACTTACCATGATTTTTTTAGAATAGCCATTAAACGGTAAAAATTACGGTTTTGTCACAAAAGGATTTTTGTATCAAAAGGTTGCTTATTTAAGAAGATGACCTATAAATGTGTGTGGAGAAAGAAAAAAGATATATCATTAGTTTCTATTTATTAAAAAGGATTTAACTATGTAATTAAGACAATTATAGTTATCATTTTTTGTCATTTTATCGAGGAGTGTTTTTGGTAATACCAAAATTTATTTCAGGTGTAATTAGTAGTGTGGGGTGTAGGTGTGAATAAAACCATCCTCTGTTTTTCTTTGATAAGCCTTGTCCATGCATTGCAGATTGAATCTGTCAACGATTAACGTCTATCATGCTTACTTGTTCACTTTTTACTTTTTTTTTTCCCCCTTAAAATAAGCAGGGATTGCCGCGGAAAGCGACACTCTTTCAGCTTCAAGATAAAGCTTATTCAAGTTGGAAGTCAAAAAATAGGAATTCCTTTCGTTATTATTACTTTTTTGTGACGAAATGGGAATGGAATTTTGGTTGTGGGTTGGTGGGCCGGCGCATGGCAAATTGGGAGGAAAAACTACAGGTTTCTTTTTAAGGTTCAGACCCCAAACAACAAAATCCAAAAAAAGCTACAGAAACGTGACCTTCTTAGAAAAGAGATTAAAGAATTGATAACCTCAAAACGTGGAATTGTGCCATTTTAATAAGAAGGATTCAAAAACCCGAATCGACAAAAAGCGAAAAGAAAACCTAAAATATTTGCCAGACATAATAAAAGGAAAACGGAACCAATAAATTTGTTCATTCGTCCAACCCTATACGGTTGTATATTGACAGCGAATCTATTATTTAAATCGGACGGCGTCTATGAATTATCTAATGTTATAAAAAAAATCCTTTCTTGCTATTATCTTAATTAGAGTATCTTGCTCTATATTATGCAAGCCATTTGATATAAATTGTATGGTTGTGATCAATAAAGCTTCGGTGCATGTATACCCAATCAACGTAGAGATTTCGAACAAAACAAAATGAGAAGAACTTTTGACGAAAATATGATAGAGAAGAAAATGTTTGATTGACTTAGTTGCAAAAATCTTTATTGAAGCGTACTATACAATGAAAACAAACATAGGGAGACTATTAATTTTATTATTATTATTATTATGTAAGAAAGCTAGACAATAGATGAAATTGGCTTTCCACCACTCAAGTGTTATAATAATAAGTAATTAAAAAAGAAATAGAAACAAAGTAAAATAAGATTAAATTAGCACGGCTGCTTGTGGTTTAATAGTCAAATTACCGCACATCGAACTTTATTCGTTACCTTCTTTTGTAACTTTTTATTTTTGTTTTATAATCGTTTATTTTATATGCTTCTTCTTTTAAGTTTAACCCCGTCTCTTTATATTACCAAGAAAAAACCCCGTCCCTTTCAGTGATAATTTTTTTTTAAAAAAATTGTTAACTGAAAGCAAAAGTTTTTGAAAGAGTGGTGGGAACCGTTGGTTAGAACCATTTTTACTGTAGCATGTGAGTGCTTTAAACTGTAAATTTTTTTTTATTGTTTTTGTAATATATAAGAGCTTTATACTGTTTATGACTAAGTTTTTGATAGAAATCGTGGTTCTTATTACTCAGCTAAAGAGCCAATTAATGCTTTACCTGACACTGTTGAAACTAGTAACGTAATTCTCAAGTAAATTAAGCTTTAGAATATCTTCAAACGAAAGTTACCCGTGTAAAGCTATTCCACATACCTTAGCGGGCTATCTTAAAAAGAGAGAAGAAAAGAAAAAGAAAAAGAAAAAGAAAAAAAGTGTGGAACTGTGATCTTCAAGTACATTGGAGATAACCACGAAAAAATTTCAATCAATCGGTTCTAGTATATATGTGTCATGGTTTCTCTTGAGAAACATTTTTCTTTCTCTTTTTTTTTTTTTTTCTTTCGCAATTTCTTTCCTCAGAACAAAGGAAAAAATCTAACGGTTTCTTTCGCAATTTTTTGCCTCAGAACAAAAATAAATAAATCTAACTGTTTCTTTTCCAATTTCTTAAATGTATTTCACCCATCAGGTATGTAAAAAAAAAAAAAAAAAAACTTTAAATAAATCTAACAGTTTCAAAACTTACACCGTTATTAAAGAATTCTCATCCAAAATTCGTTATTTTTCCATCCGTTATGTCTGAGCAAGCATGCTTATACAATTCCCCTTTTGAACTCATGCTAGAACTTTTAGAATAAAACATGTGGCGAGAAATGAAGATCGTAGAAGATTGCCCAATTTGGAAGCTCATGCCTCATCATCTCATCCAAAAAGATTTCAAAAGAATGAATTTGGTCAGGGAAAAAGAGAAAAAAAAAATAAAGAAAATAACTCCAAAACTACTTGTATCCAATCAGCTCCACGTGTGCTGGGGCCCAGCAGATGCATTAGTACTTGGAGATTATCTTCAAACACTTGAAAAAGATATCCGGGGGGGGGGGGGCGGCGCCCGGGG
>CAMOHE010034906.1:5079-32908 GCA_946598075.1 Artocarpus hirsutus | reverse complement strand
AAAAAAAAAAAAAAAAAAAAAAAAGCGAAAAAAGAAAAAGAAAAAGAAAAGCCAAAATGCTAGTTTTAAAGCTTTCCATATCATACGATGACGCAAAGTGAGAATCCAAGGTGCCGCCGAAAAAACTTGGAACCTTGGCACGTTTTAAATGATATATTATTTTGTGTCAAATTAATATCAAAGAAAAGGAAACAACAAGTGCCTTTTCTTGGTAAGCTAGTTGGGCCGCAGTTTGAGTAGAAATCAAATGAAAAAGAGCGTAATAATGTGCTACATTTCTACCTATATACACGTTATATGGGACCTCATGATGTGTTTACACTCACAATGTGGAGCCCAATGCAAGATTGAGTGTACGTGTGTGGTACCCAATTTGCCATTTCGTCACTATTTTTTTATTTTATTAACACACTTCTTTTATTTTTTACGGTGTGTTTGAGAAGATGATGAGAACCGTTAATTAAAATTGTTTTTATTATAACATGTGAGAGTTTTACACTATGAAGATTTTTTATTGTTACTGTAGCATGTGGAAACTTTACATTGTTTATAACTAAAAAAATAATGTAAACTACTTTTATCAAACATAAGATTAATATCCACATGTTTTAGTTATGTACTTCCCCTTTTATTTTTTTATAACAAAAAGTTGCCATGATCGGACTGATATGCAATATGAGCCATGCTCATTTAATTTTAAAAGGAAAAGGGAAAAAGAAAAAAAAAATAGAGCAATCTCATTCTCATGTAAATCATTCGCGTGACTCAAACACTTGAAGAGAGAATTAGAAAAATTATTTTTTTTGGACTTCTTCTATAAATAATGCATGTTTTGAAACCCTTATTAAAATTTCTTTTTTCTATAAAAAAATAAACACGTATTAATGGGTTTGTTTTTCGGTTTCTATTAAAAAATTGCCTTTTTTTTAACAAATAATTATAGTATCGTGCTTAGTTCACATTCCCCAATGAATTTATGGCGCCGTCCACGAATCATTACGATCGGCTAGCAAAAGCTTAAAATTTCATCCGCGGTCCAATAAAAAAAATTTTACATGTAACAAGTGTGAAGATTTAAATTTGTGTTCAAGAATAAGAATGATCTTTCTTAATTTATCAAAGAATTCTCTACATCGTGGTCACAATAGAATATGATTTTTTGCCCTCTGAATGTATTATAAATTACATGCAAAAAGTACGAGTTTTGATAGTTGGCGCGTTTACACTATTAGGAAAAAAATAAAGGCAAAAATTATTTAAGATAGGCTTAAGAGATAATCGTTGATTTGTTAGCTAATAAAGGCAAAAATTATTTGTATTATGTAAGATAGGCACTACATAGTTGACCACTCGTGTGCATAATGTATTCTTTTTGCTCTCTAATCTTATCCATCTATTTAGTTTTCCATTTTTATTATTTTAATAATTTTTAGCCATCTCTTAAGTTGTCGAGTGGTAATGAACATATATGCTCATTTATTACTTAAATCTTAAATTCATGTAGTGAGCAAGATCTGAATATTTAAATTAATATTAATACTTAATTTGAAAAAGCTATCCGTACAAAACAAATTTTCATCCAAGTATTTTTGGATTTAGATTAAAACTATACAGGATTATAAAAAAACACGCGTTTCTATTAGGGTTTTTCCCTCTTTTTCCTTTTTACTTTTTTCTCTTTGTGCACCATTGGCCTTGGGCTAGAGGCCATTGCCGCCGCTTGGTGGCTTTAGTTTATGGCTCAGAGATAGTCTCTAGGCCTCACGGCGACATTTTCAATGGTGTGCTTTAGATCTTGTTCTTCGAAAGATGTTTTTCAATGAATGGGTGGGTGGTTCTATCTTTGTTGTCCTGATTTATGGTGTGTGGTTCGCGTGGGTGGTGGTTGTCGATGGTGGTTGGGTGGTCACTGGTTTGTGTGGTCGCCTCCAACATTATATGATTCTATAGGTAGTTTGAACTCCTCTTGTAGGGGTTTTCTTTGCCCTGGTGATGCTACCCAGTTTGGGGAGTACATCTTGTTATGGTGGAGTCGCTTGGCTAGCTTTGGTGGTGACCTTCCCACTGTTGTTGTCATCTTCTTCGTGGTAACCATGTTTTCTACAAGTCTCTATCTTAGCCTCAAGCACAGTGGTCATAGAGTCTTTGTCTATCGATGTATGCGCAAGGCCGAGCCTCTCATTTGTTTGTTTCTTTTAATTAGGTCATTTGCATTGTACTTGTGTTTGCAGATCTTTCTTTGTGTTTGTTTTAGATTCTGTGTTGTTTTTTCTGTTAAAGCTTGTCTGCAAGATTTATCTTTGTAGTTTGTTTGGTTTGTGGTGATGATCTATATGGTATTGTGTTTTGACCTTTATTCAATAGGATTTTCTACTGATCTGTGGGGCTTTGAGAAGCGCATAATGTGTGCTCTTTTTATGGAAGTTTCGAAGTACTCTTGTTCTTTTACGGGCTTTTGTCACTCCTCTTTCTGGTGCCCAATCTTGTCTGTATTTGATTGTGGTTGGGTGTTGCTCTATATTATAGAGTTTGTTACATCATTTGTATAACTTCTTATGAATATCTAAATGAAATCCCTGTTACTTTTAAAAAAATATATATAAAGTAAAATACAATAAGAAAATTGTACCAAATAACCTATTTTTTAATATTAATATCAGTAAATATAACACACCTTTAAAAATATTAAAATATTTCACTTTTTAAATCCTAAATTTTTTAATTTTACTACAATTTTTTTTATGTCTTCTAAAAATACCTAGATCTAAATTTAGTCTATGTTCCTCCTTCTCCCTAAATTAAATAATGTGTTTTTAAGTAATTAAACACTGTTTTCAATTTGACCTAATATGAAAGGATTTCAAAATTTAATGAGTCAATTGTCAGATTTTTGCTTCGTTAACCAATCTTTCAAGCACGCAAATGTTTAGGTAGTCCCATAAAAAAAAAAAAAAAAAAAAAAAGTGAAGATAAAACACAATATTGCATGTGTAATATTTAACAAACTATTTTTAATTGGACATAATAGGTACAGAATTTCAAAATTCAAATCGCCAATTGTTAAAATTTCAGAGAAAGAGGGAAATAACACAATTAAAAAGAGAATAAAAATTAATAGCACAAGTTTTAGGGATTGAAGATTATAACAAATTTTGCAACAATTTTTTTTAAAACCCAAAAATACCCCTACCCTCATCTTCTATCTCGATTTGCTTCGATCTCTCTCCTTCTTCCTTAAGTAACCCGAAAGTGATTAAAGCTCCTCCATTACTCTAGTTGCGAGTTTGCTGGAGGAAGCCGTATGCATTGAGAGCACGAGTTTGTTTGCGTCTTCTACATCTTCTCCAGCACAATTACAAGATCCGATTGCGAGTTCATTAGTACGACGATAGCTCCATTGAGTTTTGGAGAGAGAGAGAGAGAGAGAGGACATTCGTTGCTGCCGGAGACATGTGAAATATCAGCCAAAAGGAGATCAAAATGTAACACCTATCATCGTCGTCAGAGCAAGATCCCTGCAAAGATTTGTCGTGAAAGATAGAGATCGACACGACTCTAGTAAGATCTGCCCAAAGGATATCAAAAGGCAACACTCGCCGTCGTCACTAGTTGCGAAAAGCATGGAGATCTGCATGGTTGGTAAATATTACATTTACATGGTAAATGCTCTATTTACCATCATAACATATTCTTTTTTCAATCGTGAATAAATCATTTACCATGTAAACATAACATCTACCAATAATATTAAAGCTGTTTGACTAAAATTTACACAAGAACACGTAAATATCATTTTTATATGGTAAATATTATGTTGACCAATATAACATATAATCTATTTTTCTAGTTATAAATGAATTATTTATCATGTAAACATAACATTTACTAAAATCGACGGCAACCCTCAATGACAGTGACATTGGACGATCTTGAGAGCCAACACTAGAGACACGAAGAAGCAACCTTGTAACACCCGAGCATTTTTAATACATTAAAAATACAGTAATTTAAGAATTATGTAAGACAAAAATACAGTTTAAGAAGAAAAATACTGTATAATAATGCAAAAAATTCTACAGTATTAGAATAACACAGTGCAAGAAAGTACACTGATAAAGTTATGCAGTATAAAAATTACACTACAAAAATAATATAGTGTAAGAATTGGACTGTTTAAGATCATGCAGTATAAAAATTGGGCTGTTTAAGTTAAAACAATATAGGAATAATACTGCTTAGAGAATATAGATGAATAAGAAGTGTTATGTTCGGCCTCCAAAAATAAACCAGAGGCAAGTAAAATATTTTACGCAGTCTAGGAATATGTTTTTGCAATAATTTTACTACGACAATATAAGGAAAATACTGAGTGGTGAAAAATTACACAGTGTAAATTTTTGTGCCCCACAAAGTGGACACCCACTTGAATTTTATTGGGCCACCAAGCCATGAAAGGTGGCCCAATTCCATGGTGACACCTAGGTAACCTAATGGATTACCTTATGAGTCACCCATTGGATAAGCATAAATTAAAGGTGTGTTTAACCAAAATTTCCCACTTCTTCTTCTCCAAGACCCACGGCAGCCACGGTTGAAGCTCTCCCAAAATTTTTCAACTTCCCATCTTAGCAAAAATAGCCCCATATAAGTTCAAGAGGCAAAGTTCAAAGGATTTTATCAAATTTTAAGATAAAAACCTTAACTTTTTTCAAGGTTTTTCATGGTTTTTCTTGGGTTAAGGAAGGAACGTTAATTCAAAGCATTTTTGTGTGAGAAATGCTTAGGAAAAAGGCTTTAAAGGAGCTCTTGGAGGGTTAGAAACCAAAATGCTATTTGGGGTAAGTTTTAAATTTCAAAGTTTTGAAATTATGTGATTTTTAGTTTGATTTTTATTCTTTCAAAGGTATGTGGACTTTCAAGCAAAGTTTTGCTTAAATCCCATAGATACATGAATAATGGCATGTTGATGTTGTGAAATTTAGGGTTGAATTATTAAAAATGTTAGTTTTTGCAAAAAGTCTTATTTTTGTAATTTTAGTACCGATTTTGCAAAAATGATGGTTAGGCATGGAAAATGATTCAAACAAAGGTTGAAACTACCTATACAGGGGTAGATTTATTGTTTTTAAATGGATTTTTACCAAAATTCCTTAAGGACTAAATTGAAAGAAAAAGTTCTTTCTCGACAGAATTGAAAATGCCCAAAAACACCCCTGTAAAGTGGGAATTTTGAGAAAGTTAAAACACGAAAGTTATAGATCTCGACGAAACTGCTAGGCAATGCAAATAGTTCATCAAAAATCTCAACCGTTTGTGAGATTTTAATTTTACAAGAATTTGTTAAAATTAGAAAAAAAAATTAAAGGGCAAAAATGTCATTTTTTCAAAGGATTTTGAATATGGTGCTTTGAGCGAAAATATTCCCCATAAAAATGGGGACTAATGGTTTAAAAAGATTATTTTTGGTCTTGAGGGCAAAAATGTATATATTTTTGTATTGGGGCCAAAACTGTGAAATTGTGTGAAAATTGGGTTTTCATTGGGAACGTTCGTTTCCTACACTGCTGTAGGCAGTAAGTATCGTAGATGCTAAGTTTTTAAGAAATTAAGGTTTAGTTAAGGAAAGAATGAAACAAAAAGAGATTAGGGGCAAAATGTCATTTTATGAAAAATGGCCAAAACTGACCCGAAACGTCCTATGTTAGGAAACGTTTCTTAGTGGAAATTTTTTCGTATTATGTAGGTAATGAAATGTTAAAGTTACGTAATGGGTTTTATAAGGTTACGAGATTGACAAAAAACCCGTTAAGGGTAAAATTGTCATTATTAAGAAAACGACCAGAATAAAGTCGAACACTCTGATTTAGCATAACGTTCTTAGACGAAAAATGTTCTGTAATACGTTAAGTAATGTAAATGTCATGTGTGACGAGAGATTTAATAAGGGATGTTTAAGTAAAAGAAAAGTAACCCTGGTGGGTTACAAGGCTAAGTGAAGGAAAGGAAAACTGATAGTTTATAAGGTTAAGTAAAGACAAGCGTAAACAGATAGTGTATAAGTCAAATTAAAAGAAAAGAATAGTTAATGTTTACGTTTTATTATCAATCGAGTAGATTGATGAAAAGAAAGTTAATTGATGAGTCGGTTGTCGTTTGAGCAGGACACAGAAGCCGACTAACGAAAAGAATGGGACAGGAACGGAATAGAGAATGTTAGAGCTAAGTTTGGGTAGGTTCAGACCTCACCTACAACATGAAATAAATAGTTTTCAAATGCTTATATATATGTTTGCAAATGTGTTTACAATTGTTATGCAAGTTGTTTTTAAAAGCATGTTTGCATTTATTATGCAAAAAGTTTCAAAGATTCAAAGTAAGATTTGCAATGAATTTGCAACTGTTATGTTTAAAGTCTATTTACATCTTGGTATGCATAATGTTTTTAAAAGTTCAAGTTATGATTTTCAATGTAATTGAAGTATGGTTGCATGTGAAATGCACAATGTTTAAAAGTGTACAAATTATGATTTGCAAAATGTGTTTGTATTATATGATGCATTCGTTATGCAATATGTTGCATTTGCTATGCAATAAGTGTTAGAGTACAAGTTATGATGTGCAAAATGTGTTTGCATTTTATGTTGCATTTGTTATGCAATAAGTTGCATTCGTTATGCAATAAATTTTATAGTATAAGCTATGATTTGCAAGTGTGTTGCATATGATGTGATTGCATTGGATATACTCACCAAAGAGAAGGTAACGTAAAGATAAAAAGAAAGTGTAGTACCAACCTTTTTGTGGCCTCCAAGGTGTGAGATACATGACCTCGTGTTCGATGTTCTCAAGTCTTCCACAAGGGAAGCATCATGTTTATGATCTCATGATTAATGATGCTGGTACGAACACTAAAGTAAGATAAACAAAGTTAAGGAACGAAGATAAAAAGTTAAAGTAAGATACAGAAAGTTAAGGAACAAAGGATGGAAAGTTAAAGTAAGATAAGGATAGTTAAGGAATGAAGGTAGAAGGTTAAAGTAAGAAAAGAATGTTCATAAGACATTCATAATTGAAAGTACATAATTGAGCATAAATGAAAACATGCATTTTAGTTTTGCTTATTTTACTTGTTATGAAATATTTAAATGCTATGAAAAACATTTTGAGGAATGTTTATATTAAGTGTTTATGAAAATATTTTCATGTTTACAAGAAAAGATTTATAAATGACATGTTATGAAAAACGTATTCAAGAATGTTTATGAATACGTTTATGAGAAACATTTTAGAAATGTTTTATGAAATATGTTGATGAAATACGTTTATGAAAAAAATGTTTCAAGCGAAAGGTTTTTATGAGAAAAGTTTGTAAAGCATGTTCCAAGTGATTTGTGAGAATATGTTTGAACTTACTGAGTGTAAGCTCATAAAAAGTTTCTTCATGTTGTAGGTAGTTTTATGGGTGACCAATAGGACCCGTTAGAAGAGCTAGGTGCTGCGGAGGACGGATGTGAGGATTTGGGTATGGATACCACCACTGTTTGCTTTCACTACACAAAGAAAAGGTTTTCTACTATTTAATATAGTGTTTTCAAAGTTTTAAGAAAATCAAAGTTTAAGAAATGTTTTCAAAAGTTTTAAGATACATTATACTAAATGTGTTACAAAATTATAAAGTGAAGTTTCAAGCTATATTTTAGTAAATGTTTCTTATTAAGTTTTAAGAAACGATTTGAAGTGATTTTAAAATTAAGTGTTGAGCGAGGTCTCAACTTGAATGGCGACATAGGTCGCAATAGTTTTTAAGTACATTTTAAAGAATGTTTTAAAAAAATTTAATTCAATATTTTTTTAGTAAGTAAGATTATTGTTTAAGAACGATGTTTAAGAAAGTAAAGTGACTGCCCAAAAAGGCGGGTCATCACACGCCTATTGGTTGCCATCATGAATGTCTATTGCAATCTCATTATCAACAGTGAGAAAAAAAAAAGCGAAAAAAATAAGAGAGAAAGTGTGTGATAATTTAGAGATTTTGAAGGAAAAAATTATTCAAATTGTTATTTTTTTAATTTTTAAAGCTATATTATTTCTTTTCGTATGTTTTGAGAAAAATGTTATTTATTACAATTTTTCTTAAAATTTTTATATATAAAAAGCTTATAACATAAATATTAAATACATTAGTAAACTAATTGGATAAAAGCAGTATACGTAGAAGATAGTTTTAAGTTTTTAGGTTCTGCATCCTACTGTTGGGGTACAATTCTGACCGGCCCAAATTGCCCACGGGCTCTAACGACCCAATAGCGGTTATCGAACGAATCGAACGAGATTATCTTAATCGAATCAACTATTTCGTCGGGTTCGTTTGGATCGATTACTTATTCTGAATCTTTTTGTCCAAGAATGACCCACGCTTTCAGACCATTGTTCGTTCGGATCGATTGTATCAATTTGGCAGTTAATAGCACGTTTTGGCAGTTAAACCATGTAAGTTCCTGGACCGAAGCATGAGGAAGACGTGATTTCTACAGCTAATCATTAGTTGATATGTGTCCCACTATTACAGCTACTCATGAGGCATTACTCCACTCCGCTTGACGGTTGATGACCACGATTTCATCTCATGCTCTATATATAGGGGGAAGGTAGCTTTGTAGAGACACACGAAGAAAAAGTACAGAAACTCTGCCCATTTACTTTCTCGTCTATTCTTGCTCTCTTGTAATCTGTACTAAAAAAACTCAATAGTGAATTACAGTGGACGCAACTCTTCATTAACAGAGTGAACCACTATAAACCTTGTGTTCTTTTGTTTCTGCATAAGTTTCGTTTACTTGGTCTTAATTTCGTGCATATATTCAAGTGAACATGTCCATTTAACGGTGATTTGAGGGCCCAAGTTTCCAACAAGTTAATCTAGAATTTTTGTATCTTGATTGTAGATTCACCATCTATAGTTTGGCGCCCACCGTGGGGCTCATCAAATCATCAACTCCAGGATCTAAAGACTCGGATTCAAATGGTAGACAACGTTGACAACCAGCGCGCTCTAGAAACCATAGTGGAAGAGACAGAAGCATTCACTCAAGACAACTGACAAATGGAAGCCCTTACAGCAGAAGTAGAGGCTCTAAAGAAAACACTTTAAGAGCAAGCAGTTCGTTCTCAGGAACGCGACAAGAGAATGGAGCAACTAAGCAGTGAGAATTTGGCTTTGAGGAGCCAAATCAGCTATCAAAACTCCCAAATGGCTTCACAGTCGTATTATTACCCGTATTACGGGTATTCGACGTTTCTAGCTTTATCTACAACACAATGGCAACTTTAGACCCCACAACCAGGAAGACAGCAACATGCTCACAGCCCGATTGGGAGAATTCAGCCATTGTATTCCCCATCAACCCCAGCAACAACAACAACACCGGCTGCACAGCTACAACGACTCCTACAGCCACAGCACAAGTTAATGTGGAATATAGGCATCATGGCGAAGAGACAAAGAGAAACAAAAGAGTGGAGCCGATAATTTGACAGGAAGCACCAGCTATCAATCTGTTGACCCCGGAGTCGATTCAATTAATGATGAGAGAAATGTTCGAGCAGAGCTCCAAGCTCGTAGAAGAAAAGATTGATGAGAAGGTTTCCAAAGCCGCAAGCAAAACCCCGGCCTTGGATGACATCTCGAAAAACATTCGAGATACCCCACTTACGAAGAAGACTACTTCAACAGTATCGCCCAAGTATGGAAATATCGTGTTCGCTCGCTTCGATGGAACCTCGGATCCAAAAGACCACCTGTTGCAGTACAAGAATGTTGTCAGCGCTACCAGCATTCCCAACTCGATCCTCGATGAGATGATGTGTAAGCTATTTGCACAATCGCTCAAAGGCCCAGCATTTCGATGGTTCAGCAACCTCCCAACGGGATCGATCGACAGCTTTGAAGAACTGGCAAATCAATTCGTCAAAGCGTATTCAGTACATATTAAAACAGGAAAAACGACCAAAGATTTGTGGTCTGTTGTCCAAAGCCCAGGCGAATCATTACGGGCTTACATTAAGCGATTTAGTAGAACACTCTCCGAGATTTCGAATTTGGGAGACGGAACAGCTCGCGAAGCACTGAAGAAAGGACTCCTACACAAGTCATTTTTCAAAAACAGCATTTGTTCCGACTACCCATAAACGATCCAGGAAGTACTAAACAGAGCTAAAGGCTGGATCAATCTGGAGGAGGAAAACGAAAGGTGCGAATGAGAGTTCGCGAGAACAAAGGGTCAGAACAGATGGAACCAGAAGCAGCAACACCCACCAAACCGACGAGGACGGACAAGAACACCACCCAAGAGAGAATGGAGGCGGAAAGATGACAAGCCTCGATCTACAACGAGACCCTTGTCGCCCCCAAAATATGCCCTGAGCATATCGCCATCAGAACTAGTCTCTCAACTTGAGGGAAAAGATTACGTCCGATGGCTAGGCAAATTGTGTTTAAGCCATTCGCGCGACAAGTCAAAATATTGTGAGTTTCACCGAGATACAGGACACCTGACGGTCGACTGCAAAGCTTTACGATCGGAGATTATGGAGCTTCTTAAGAAAGGGCATTTGAGAGAATACCTCTCTGAACGGGGGAGGAGGACATATGGGCTTGATAAGGAACGAAGAGGGCGAAGGAAAGAGCAAGCCGAGGAGAAGACGCCATCACCACCACCAGTGAGAAAGGTAATAGGAGCCATTTGTGGAGGCTCGGTTTTCAGCGGCGATTCGGTGAATCAAGCAATCACAAACCCTACTCATAGCGACCACCTCGAATACAAAATTTCATTTCGCAGCAATGAGATGATTGGGCTTGACTCCCCACACGATGACACACTCGTCATAAAACTCAACATCACGAATTGTGAAATAAATAGAATTCTGGTTGACAATGGAAGTTTAGCCAATATCCTTTTCCTCTTGACGCTAAAATAGATGGAAATCAGAGAAGAAGAAATCGAGAAGTCATCAACGTCGTTGGTTGGATTCAACGAAGAAGCAACATCAGCGATTGGGAGGATCAAACTTCCAGTCTACGTAATAGGAGAGAACAAACTGACCAACTTTCTGGTCATGGATTGCCCATCAGGGTATAACATAATTCTTGGGAGGCCTTGGATCCATGCCATGAAGGCAGTCCCTTTACATACCACCAAACAATAAGGTTCCTAATGAAGCGAGGTGTTCGGGAGATTCTAGGAAGCCAAGAGGCAGCCAGGAGCTGTTACATCACAGCCATGAAGCAGAAGAAAGCCTTATAGCAATTACAAACAAACCAGCTGAACGGAGCCAACAACCAAAGCTGCTTCGAATCGATCCTGGAGCAGCTTGACGAAGTGCAAATCGAACCACAGGACAAGCGACATACAGTAAAAATCAGGTCGCAGCTCGATAAGGGAATAAAAACCTAAATTATTGATTTTCTTAAATCTAACACTAATTGTTTCGCATGGTCTCACACAGATATGCCTGGAATCAACCCGAACGTGATCTCCCATCGACTGAACATCGACCCAGAACATAAACCAATCCGACAGAAGAGGAGGAAGCTCGGGATCGAGCAAAACAACGTAGTTAAGGATGAAGTAAGGAGATTACTTGAAGCTGGCTTTATACACCCTGTTCAATATCCCTATTGGCTTGCTAATGTGGTGATCGTGAAAAAGAAAAACGAGAAGTGGCGCATGTGTGTCGACTTCACTGACCTTAACAAGGCTTACCCTAAGGCTAGTAATCCGTTGCCCCACATCGATAGACTCGTCAACGCTATAGCTGGACATGAGATTTTAAGCTTCATCGATGCATTTTCTAGCTACAATCAAATCCTACTGCACCCTGATGACCAAGAGAAGACTGCCTTTATAATGGAGCAGGGGATTTTCTGTTTTAAAGTCATGCCTTTTGGATTGAAGAATGCGGGAGCAACTTGCCAACGACTTGTCAACATGATGTTCGAGCAACAAATTGGTAAGAATATGGAGGTTTACATCGATGACATGTTGGTTAAATCTTTGCAGGCTCATCTCCACGTTCAGAATTTGCAAGAATGCTTCGACGTCCTTCAAAAATATGGCATGAAGCTAGTTCTAGAGAAATGTACTTTTGGAGTAGCGAGCGGAATGTTCTTGCGATATTTCGTTACGAAGCGAGGAATCGAGGTGAATCCTGATCAGATAAAAGCATTCCAGTTGATGCCTTCTCCAAGAACCAAGCGAGAAATCCAGAAACTAACCGGACGAGTAGCGGCACTAAGTCAATTCATTGCTAGATGTTCTGACAAATGTCTCCCTTTTTTTGCAGCTGCTCAAGAAAAATACAAAGTGCAAACGGAATGAACGATGCGAATCAGCCTTCCAAGAATTAAAGAAATATTTGACCACTCTGCCAATCCTGTCAAAGCCAAAAGAGGGCGAACTGCTCTATTTATACATGGCGGTTTCCAAGGCGGCGGTGAGTTCAGCACTTATTCGAGAAGAGAATGGGGTTCAAAGGCCAGTGTTCTTTGTGAGCCATACCCTATTGGACACTGAAACAAGGTACTCAATCGTCAAAAAACTCATACTTGCAATTGTCATGTCGGCCCGAAAACTTCGTCCGTACTTTTAGGGACACACCATTGTGGTGCTGTCGTCCTAC
This sequence comes from Artocarpus hirsutus, assembly GCA_946598075.1. Taxonomy (NCBI): domain Eukaryota; kingdom Viridiplantae; phylum Streptophyta; class Magnoliopsida; order Rosales; family Moraceae; genus Artocarpus; species Artocarpus hirsutus. Next base: position 20,230 of record CAMOHE010034906.1, on the reverse strand, counting down.
CCGATGAGAGCAATTTTGCACAAGCCTAATGTATCTGGTAGAATGACAAAGTGGGCGGTCGAACTGATAGAGTTTGACATCGAGTACAAACCTCGTACAACATTGAAGGCACAAGTGCTCGTAGACTTCATAGCTGAACTAACTTGCAGGACTAAAGAACGCGGATTAGAAGCATGGATTGTGCAAGTCGACGGGTCGAGCAATGAAAGAGGGTCAGGAATAGGAGTAGTTTTGAAGTCCCCAACTGGTGAGGAGATCGAACAGAGCTTTCGATTAGGATTTAAGGCAACAAACAACAAAGCTGAATACGAGGCCGTGATAGCTGGAACAAGGCTTGCTACTGCGTTGGGGGCCACTAAGCTTCTTCTGGAAAGCGACTCCACTCTGGTTGTTAACCAAGTGAATGGAGAGTTTGAGGTGCGAGACGAGACGATGCATCTGTACTTGAGCTTAATTAACGAGCTAAAAGCACAGTTCAATCATTTCGAGGTTAAGCACATACCACGAGAACACAACTCCAGAGTTGATGCACTGGCTAGCTTGGGATCAGCCGTTGAAGTAGCGAGAGGAGGACAATCCCTTTGGAACTAATTGACAGCCCTAGTATTGCACTAGTCGAGAACGCTAGCTATGCCAATCCTAGGGACGATTGGAGAACGCCTATCTAGATGTACATAAGTGAAGGTTGGCTTCCTGAAGATAGGCAAACTGCCAGGAAGATTAAAGTACGTGCTGTGAGATATTGCTTGATAGATGAAAAACTATATAGGTGCTCTTTCATAGGACCTTATATCTGATGTCTTGGAGATGATGAAATAGAGAAAGTAATTAGAGAAGTACACGAGGGATCATGTGGAAATCACTTAGGCGGAAGGTCATTGTGCAACAAGGTGAAGAGGCAAGAACTTCGCTTGAAAATGCGACAGTTGCCAAAGGCATGCCCCCATCATACATCAACCAGTAGAAGAGCTTTCTTCAGTCAGTTTGCCATACCCTTTTATGAAGTACTCGATGGACGTCATCGGACCGTTTTGGCCTGCCCCGAGGCAAGTGAGGTATTTGCTCATCCTCATTGACTATTTCTCCAAATGGGTTGAAGCCGAAGCCTTTGCGGATGTTAAAGAACGAGATGTCGAAAGATTTATTTGGAGGAACATCATCTGCCGGTTTGGAGTCCTACGAGAGATAGTCACCGACAACGGCTCTCAATTTGTCTCATCATCTTTCAGGAAGTTCTGTCGCGATTGGGACATTATTCTAAGCTTCTCAACTCCAAGATACCAGCAAGGAAATGGACAGGCTGAGGCAATGAATAAGATGATCGTAAAGAATCTAAAGAAGAAACTCAAGGCAAGAAAAGGTCGATGGGTCGAGGAACTCCCGATGGTGCTGTGGGCATATCGAACGACTCCAAGAGGGGCAACTACCGAATCCCCTTTCTCGTTTGTGTATGGAACAGAAGCTGTTACTCCTGCTGAGATAGTTGCACAGGATCTGCGAGTCGATTACTCTCTGCTAAATGAAGCGAAGAACGATGAGATAATGCAGGATGCGCTGGACTTTGTGAACGAAAAAAGGGACAAAGCCTTCTATCGTCTTGGTTGCTACCAATAAGCTGCAGCCAGGTATTACAACGAGAGGGTCAAACACAGAAAATTCATCGAAGGAGAACTCGTGCTCAGGAAAGTCTTTCAGAATACTAGAGAAGCCAACGCTAAAAAATTAGCGGCTAATTGGGAAGGACTGTATCGAATACGGTCAGTTGTTCGAGAAGGAGTTTACAAACTCGAGAAGCTGGATGGATCCTACATAACGAAGAGCTGGAACGCTAATCATTTGAGGAAGTACTATCTGTAATATTTTGATTCCACTATGCCATGTAATTGAACTATGTTTGGCTTGATCCCTATACATGGGGTATGTAGGCAACTCGTATACACCGTTATAAACGAGTGCAATCAATTTATTGTTTTAAATTTTATTCCCCAAAATACACAAAATGACAAGTTTGATTTTCAAGAATCACGATTGAATTTTGCTCAAACTTCAGACTCGACCAGATCGATCCGAGTTCTCCAAGTGCCATCCTTATGGCTCAAACTTCAAACTCGAGCAGATTGATCCGAGCTCTCCAAACGCCATCCTCGTGGCTTAAACTTTAGACTCTACCAGATCGATTTGAGCTCTCTGAACGCCATCCTCATGGCTCAAACTTCAGACTCGACCAGATCGATCCAAGCTCTCCAAATGCCATCCTCATGGTTTAAACTTCAGACTCGACCAGATTGATCCGAGCTCTCCAAACGCCATCCTCGTGGCTTAAACTTCAGACTCGACCAGATCGATTCAAGCTCTCTGAACGCCATCCTCGTGGCTCAAACTTCAGAATCGACCAGATCGATCCAAACTCACCTAATGCCATTATCATGGCTCAACTTCAGGCTCGACCTGATCGGCCCGAACTCAAACGCCATCCTTATGGCTCAACTTTAGACTCGACCAGATCGATCCGAACTCTCCTTAAGCCATTTTCATGGCCCGACTTCAGACTCGACCAGATTGGTCTGAATTCCTAAAAGGTCATTTTTAATATCCTTCGGACTCAACTAGTTCGATCCGAACACCAATGTTTTGCGATCTTTAACTTGATCGCCTCGATCCGAGCCCTCATTTGTTTTGAAAATCAATCTAGCCTCAAGTTGTTCAATTTGAGATCAGTCATTTCAGCCCGATTTTGACTTGCTCAATTTGGACCAGAATTTAATAGTTCTACCATCATCATGTTTGACCAATTTGGTACTAACATACATGGGTGGTTATCTCGTTGACTTATTTTTGATCACCCGACTTGTAATGGCTTTTTGGTTTTGATTAGCTTGACCCTAATTTTTACTAACGGGATTTGTTCGTGCCATCGTCTTGGCTTTAGTATGGTTGGTTTGACTCAATACATGCTTAGTCGAATGCGTCCACTAAAATAAATTGCATTAAAACACGAGATAAAAAGCAAAACCTCAGTACTATCCGAAGAAGAAATTTCATTCAAGGAAAGGAAACTGTTCAGTGCAAATCGAACCAAGGACGGTACGTGCTTTTTCTATTCTCTACTCCTCGAGTTAATCTTTAACCCCTTCTGTTGTTGGCTCTGTAATTGGAGGGACTGCGAGCTCTTCAGTTGGAACCACGACGGTCTCAGACTTGGAGGCAGGGGTTGAACAGGAAGATCTTGATGCGACAGCTCGACCTCTTGGACGTCTGAATCTTTCAACGATAACATATCCTGAAGGTCTCTAATTTCCTAGTCGATCGCATCTATGCTGAGTTGACTAGACTTGATCTCTTGTAGGGTCTCAAGCCGTGCCTTGGAAGAAAAGGTGGCATGGACCTCGAGCAGCTACTTCTTTATTTCCTCAATATCTTTGTCTTTCGTAGATATCTTCCTCTTTAGGCCATCGTTTTCTTCCTCCAAAAGTTGAACGCTGCTTGACAAGTTCAACACTTTCCCATTCGCCCTGTTTAACACATCGGCTACGTCATAGAGCTCTTTTTGTTTGCTATCCCTCTCAGACTTCATCTTCTCGAGCTCTTCCCCAAGATCCTTAATCTTCAACTTCTCCTATTCAAGTTTGTGAACTGCCTTGTTTGCAAAAAGATTATGGAACATGAGAGCCTGTATAATGAAAAAGTTACTTCGTTAGTCGATTCGAACGAACTCATTTAAGCTATAAAAAAAAAAAAGGGTTGCGATTTTACTTGTCCCAACGCGACGGCCGACTCGTTGTATAGCCATGTAAATGGTTTCCCGCCAAAGGCCTCCTCGTCTTTATCGAAGTAAAAGTTCACTGCTGCCCTTGTCGCAACTTCCCTATCTTAAAGAACGTTGCTATCTTGAAGAACGCTGACGTCCTTTGGGACGTCCAGCGTTTTCTCTGGAGCTGACGATTGGACATCATTGGTTGGAACAGGGGGCTCAGTTTCCTTTATTTTCTTCGATGGCGGAGGTTGAATATCAAACGAAAGAGGCAATCCAGGTTGTTCAACCTGTAGGGTCGTCTCTTTCGGAGCTGAAGACTCGCTAGCTTCGGCCCTTCTTTTCTTCGCTTTGTCCACAGCCTTCTTCTTCCTCATCTCACCCAAGGAAGGCAATGTTACCTTCATGGCTGATAAAGCAGCTTCTGCGAGATGAACGTCTTCGTCAGATAGTGGGGCAATATATTTTGATGGACTATACAGCCGCTGAAGTGCATCGCGGCATACAAAGACCCAATCGACTCGTTTTAGAAATTGAATAGGAATACCTGATGGGATGTTCTTGAAATTCTTCTAAATCGATGACTTCCCAAGTCAATCGGGCTTTGATATTTCAGCCCAAGTCTGATCTTTTAAAGCTAGCAATGCCTTCAGTTTCATCTGGAACCTCTTGCCGATTGGAGCTGGGTGGTTTAGCTCGTAATCTGCAAAGAAAAAGCATACTTGAGATCAGTTGGAATTACTGCTTGAAACAGTCACAAGGATTGAAACTCACCAATATGACCGAAAGCGAATGGAAAAGGGATTTGAGTAGTAAGCTCGAAGGAATCACGGCTAATTGACATGAAGAAGTATCTTTCTTCCCAATGTCTATCTGCGTTAACGAATTCGGCTATAAGTTGCTTTGACTGTCGATAAACGAAGTAAAAGCGACCTAGGTTTTTACTGTTTGGCTTCAAATAATAACATCGAAGAAAATCGTATATGTCAAAGTCAATCTTGGCCTCTTCGATTAGGACAATCAGTGCTATTAGAAGCTAAATTCTGTTCGACATAAGCTGTGTCATAGAGATATCGAAGTGACCAACTATCTCTACCATGAACTCTGGGATTGGCAACCAGAGTCTGAGCTCGAACCATTTGCTAAACATGCAAAACCAGTTGTCATTTTATGAGTCAGCCTGTTCGCCCTAATAAGGAAGTCGAATCTCTACAACAAGCAGGACCCCATACTTTGTCCTTATCGTTTGGAGGTCTGCCTCTATCAAGACAAACTCTGGATTCTTCGTAAAAAATAAGATCCCTTTTGTTGGAGAAACATATTTCCTTCTTTCGATCGCTTCGACATCATCGATTTTCCTTGAGGGTCCCGCTGGCTGATTCCTTTTTGTCCTTCAGTTCGATGCCTCTTCGCCTATCTTAGACCTGGCCATCCTTGCGCTTGATTCGATTATGCTTTATTGGCGGATCATTTCATCCACCTCCCTTTCGTTGCTACTCGACTAGGAATCATCTCCATTGTTGGAGCTCGAGTCGATGACTACTGCCTTTGACATTTCTATGAAAATAGAATTATCCAAGGAAATCTAGGGTTTTGAAGATCAAATAGGCAGAGAACCCTAAAACTTGGAAGGCTTTAAACTGTTCTTAAGAGCTCTACGATCGCGACGGCAAAACAGATCCAACAGTTACCAATTTTCTCGAGGAATGTGGCATGTTTAACATCAAAACGCTCAAAATTGAGAGAAGAACAAGATTATGGAAGGAAAATTGCAAGAAAAATAAAAGAAGGGAAGAAAATCTTGCCTGAAAAATCTGAAGAAACTGAGAAAAACAGGAGAAAAATCGCCTTGAAGTCCAAGAGATTGAAATGGAGTGAGGAAATGAGGAAGGGAATGTGTTATATACCATCCAAGGGCACCATATCGACGGACGAGATCAACTTAGAGCAATTTGATCCGAAGGCTAGGGTTACGCGACTTTTTGAGTTCCCGCTCAAACCGAGGCGGTGTCTTTTCGAATCAGACGCGTACATCAGCATTGCAGTGATTATTAATGAATTGCCAATTGCATAAGGACACGTGTTGCAGGTAATTAATTGTCACGATTTCCCAAGGAAAGGTAATGATTCTAGCATGGATGAAAAGATATCCAAGTCACGTGCAATCGATTTCAGAGCTTGACCTTTACTCCTGTAGTCCATAACATGGGACTAAGGAGTGGGGGGCGAACTATTGGGGTACAATTCAGACCAGCCCAAATTGCCCACGGGCTCTAACGGCCCAATAACGGTTATCGAACGAATCGAACGAGATCAGCTTAATCGAATCAACTATTCATCGGGTTCGTTTGGATCGATTACTTATTCTGAATCTTTTTGTCCAAGAATGACCCACGCTTTCAGGTCATTATTCGTTCGGATCGATTGTATCGATTTGGCAGTTAATAGCACGTTTTGACGGTTAAACCATGCAAGTTCCTAGACCGAAGCATGAGGAAGACATGATTTCTACAGCTAATTGTCAGTTGACATGTGTCCCACTATTACAGCTACTCACGAGGCATTACTCCACTCCGCTTGACGGTTGACGACCACGATTTCATCTCATGCTCTATATAGAGGGGGAAGGTAGCTTTGTGGAGAGACACGAAGAAAAAGTACAGAAACCCTGCCCATTTACTTTCTCGTCTATTCTTACTCTCTTGTAATCTGTACTAAGAAAACTCAATAGTGAATTACAGTGGACGTAGCTCTTCATTAACAGAGTGAACCACTATAAACCTTATGTTCTTTTGTTTCTGCATAAGTTTCGTTTACTTGGTCTTAATTTCGTGCATATATTCAAGTGAACAGGTCCATTTAACGGTGATTTGAGGGCCCAAGTTTCCAAGATTGTAGATTCACCGTCTACACCTACCTAAGAGGATATTTTTAACCATCCTTATCTTTTTTAAAATATCATTTGTCTCATCGTCTTGCATTAAAGTAATTATTCTAAATGGTGACAGTAATATTTAATTAATTATTCTTAACAGTATTATAATCCTTTTTCTTTCCTTTTTTTGACTATTATAATTGTTTTTTCTTTCTTAACCATGTTATGTTATCTAGCATAAATAAACAATTAGCTAAATAGTTGGACAAATACGTTTCGAGCATTTGCAGATGCTTCACTCAAAGTATCAAAAATGATAAAAAAACGAGAAATACATTCTTTAAAATCCAATTAATAAAATGAAATTTTAATAAATACCATCTTTTAAAACCAATTTTTTGACACTACTGAAATATGTAAGATTAATAATAATGTGATACAACTTTTTCAAATATAATATAAATAAACTCGTTTTTAAAAATATGGCATAACATGTGTTTTTTCTCATTAACATATTCCAAAGTTAGACAAAAATATATCATCTAAGAGATGCAGAACATTCTTTGTTGTTGATTTAAAGCTTTTACATTGCAATTTGGAGCTTCTGTTGGGGCGAATTAGAAGTGGGACGGAGGTTGATGGTCTTTGGTTTAGAGTGTTGTTATTGGTGTTCCAACGTCTGGCTACTAAAAACCTTCAAGGGTATGATGGGCATGGGATTCTCGTGCTTGTTGCGGCGCGATCCTTTGACAACAGTAGGGGTGGTGCAAGGGGCTTTTGCAACGTTTTTTGAGTGACGCTTTTACCATACTATGCATCTCTCGTGTTGTTCTACTTATTTTGGTCGCTTTTTCGTTGGTCGTCTCGTCGCTGGAGGTTTTGCTAACAGTGCTTGAGATTTTTCTTTTGTTTTCTTATGTGTTGTAGTTTGTAATAATGATAGTTTTTATTCTGATTTAGCAATGTGTTTCTGTTGTTTTATAGTGTTGGTTGTCTTTTCACTCTAATATATTTGTTTATTACTAGTGTTTTATGTGACCTTGGTGCTTTGAATATCTCAAATTTTTATTGATGCTTTGGATATCTCAAATTTTTATTTATGAAAATTTTTTATCGATTGTACAGGTCTTTTTAAAGAGTAATATATATGTTTAATTTTTTGTGTATTTATTTAGGTATTTATTTTTAAAAAAATCAATTAATCACATTCATTCTTTTTAGTATTATTTGAATTTATGGGTGGAACTAATTGTCCACCTCAGATGAAGCTTTTTTTGCAATTTCAGACTACATAATTTGTTGGTGTTTTTACTTCCTTGATTTTGGAACATATCTTCATTTAAAAAAGCATTAAAAATCCCTAAAAAAACATACTTTTATATTATTTTTCTTTTTTGGAAACTTTTTTTCCTATGTAGTTTGCAATTTTATGTCTTACTAGCTATCCTAAGTCTTTACATAAATCTTGCTTTTGGCATGACCATACAAAAGGAACAAAGTTCTAAGAGACTTCCAAGGCCTACACATCGTCACATGAACCCTACATTGCCACTAGGCACTAGCTAGTCCAAGATTCTCATATAAGTAGTTGACCAAAAGTCCACGTTGACTTAACCTCCTTATCCAAATCTCCTCTAAATCCTCTCTTGTGATTTTTTTTTTTTTTTTTGTTTTTTTTTTTTTTAAGTTTTCTCGATTGGAAATGGAAAGCTCCTCTAATTGTCACTATCTTAATTCGTAATTAAGTTTCTCTTCAACAAATGAAATCCTTCCATATCATCTCATGACATGACAAACCCACCGAAATGTCACTCAAAACAGGAACTAACAGAATAGAGACATCCCTTGTTGGAACAATTTTGTTAGATACTCAGCTCCCATAATTTTTTTTTCTTTAACAAAAAAGAAAAACGAAAAAAGAACTCCCTGTTTATTATATATTTTTACGAAAACAAAAAAGATTAAAGGTTCGAGGGTGCTCAATGCAAGCCATATCATCACACCAAACGGGTTGGACCCTACCCAATTGTGTGGCCCATGTAAGTCCGTCGACATAAAAGATTGAACTTGCTAAGACACGGTTTAAATCAATTTTGGTTAAAAATATTATAACATATAAAAATATTATATTGTAATTTATTTTTTGACATTATAAAATATAAAAGTTTTATAGTGTATTATTGGTGTTTGGTAATATGAGTTAGATCAAAACTTTTAGTTGCTGCAGTGTAAAGCTTTCACATGCTATAATATTAAGAAAAAATATGTTACAATGTAAAACTCTCACACAGAATAAAATTTTCAACCAAAATCAATTCTAACCAATATTCTCAAGCACCATATACAAGTTTTAGTTGAAACTAAGATTGTAAATCACACTATAAATGATTTTAAAGGAAATTTGGAAGCATGTTACGTAACTCATTTAATTGTAACGTTACTTCTAGGTATATAACCTTTTCTTATAAATTTAGATTCCAAACTATTTAAGTTACTTAATATATGAAGAGAGAGGACAAATTTTAAAACGCGAAGAAATGATTTATAAACATATTTTAGTTTAGTGAAAAAATAAAGCTTAATTGAATATATGTGTAAAAATAGTGTAGGTGTATATCAAGACTAACTTAATTTATAAGCAGTTGAAAAAAAAAATTGGTCTAAAAAATCTAGTTGAAATGCATTTCGTTACAATAATTTTCCTTATAAAAGTTAAATTCATACAATACAAACTTAATTTTTTATTCAAATTCTTTCATCTTTGAAGAGCATTGCACTGCCCCCAAGAGTTAACATGGGCTCGGCCCAGATAAGATCATCGACATCGTCCTAACTCGGCAGACGATTTGATGAGTTTGAACGGCATATGAAGCTCTAACTAGTGCCTTGAATTTGAACGCTTCTTTGAGTTTTGTGGCTCCTGGTTTTTTCTTTTCAATTTTTTTTGTTTAATTATTTATATTATTTTTTAACTAAGAAATTTATATTATTTTTTTGGGTCCACCATATCGGTTGTCTCATACAAAGAGACGTGTTTTGACCAATGAAATTAAAATCACCCAAAAAAGAAAAGACAAAAAAGCAAATAATTTTTGGAGGGATTCTTTCTTTCTTTCTTTCTTTATTTCTTTCTACTATTTATTTTCTTCTCCTTTGAGGCTAAGTTAATTTATAGATCTCTTTAATAATTGTTGGAGTGGTTTTGGATGATTCTTGCCATTATCATTTTATAGATTCCCAAGGCCTATTTGACAACAAATGCATATTGTTTTCTTATTGATCAAATTGAAAAAAACTTGTAAATTAGCTTAAACAACAAACATGCAAAACATACTCGGAACTTAAAACGTTGATGTTTGAAAATGGCGTTTTTATAATGACTGGGATACGTGCAAAGACTTTGAATCATGCAATAACATAGTCAAATCATAATACTTTGAAGAAAAGAATAATATAGTCAAATCATAAAAGGAGTTTCCATCCTTGGACTAAGATTTTATTTATTTGTTTGAATTTGCAAAAGCTAACCAACCAATAAAAGATGAAAAGAAAGTTGGGTTTTTGCAAGTTCAATGAGATGTTGTCATTGAAGAATATTTTCCTAGCTATTTTAGACTGCGATATTTTGCTTTTCAACATTAAATAGAGTCAATTAGAAAACGAATAGAGCAACTTAAATGTCCTTTTTTTATCTTGGTTTTTTATTTAGGAATGAGATTGTGTTCTGTTGCCAAACTATAACTTTCAAAAATAAACTTCTGGGAGTAGTTTTACATATTCCTTTTGTTATCCAAAAGAATTACATATATTGATGTTGAGACGTCATACTAAACACTACCTTTAAAAAGCATGATTTATAAGGTGTTTAATAAAATGATTAAAACTGTTAGTTAAAACTGTTTTTACTGTAGCATATAAAAATATAACGATTTTTTTATTATTACTGTAACATATAAGAGCATTACACTACATATGTAACTACAAAAATAATTTAAACTACTTTTATCAAACACCCTTAATATAATAGGCTCGTCATGCACACAATATTTCAATACAAGCCTTTTTGATCTGGTAATCAAGCATATAATCCATACGTCCATTCTATATATATGAAAAATAAAAAGTGCGCATATATAATCAATACAAGTCACTATTAATAACATGTGTGTTTACCTAATTGTAAGCTAATAGATCAAATCAACTATCTATAGGAAAAAATTAAAGCAAAATCCATAGGCTCATAAAACTGTGCTACGTACATGTACGTCGGCACAGAACTCAATTCAAAGATGAAGTCTTCTTTTCCTCCTCCGTTCTAAGAAACAACACCGACAAAATCCACTTGTGAAGCTCTCGCCATGACGTTTTCTTTTTCTTTTGGTGTGAACGTAATTATCCACTATAAGTCGGCAATTTATAATTCTGTTGGCATCAAAAATAAAATTTACATAAAATAAAACAGAAAAAAAACAGAGAATTTATCTTTTATAAAATTGTACATGAAAAGGTGATTTTAATAAATATGGGAAAAAACGGTGGTCTTTTACACACACACATATATATATATATATACATGATAAAATAGAAGCATGGGAGAGCACTATTGATAAAGCGGCTGAACAATTTGGAATGAAACTATATACCATCACCAAAGCACAGACGCAGTCATATATATGCATATATAGATAGCCGTTGTTTTCAGATTAAGCTCGAAAAGGGATTTGAGAGAAATATCTCACTTTTTCGGAAAAAAAAAAAAACAAACAATCGATCAATCAAGGTTTAAAAAAAAAAGTCCATTTCATTTTACTTTATTTTATTTTACATGTGCACAGTGAAGGTGGCGAACCAGAGGAGTTCCGGCGATCAACACAATGTCAGGTTTCCACCTCAAAACGACGACGTCCAATATCAACAAGAAGGCGCCGGAATTAATACTGATAATACAATCACCACATCGCAAGGATTTCTCATGATGAGCCAGCAAGAATCTCAATACTCCGCCGCGGTTCCACCGCCTCCGCCGCCGCAGCAGCAGATTTTTCCCGGTTACAGCAGCCCCACGGAGATGTCGGCCATTGTTTCGGCGCTGACGCATGTCGTTTCTGGGCGAAGAGGGAGTGGGAACTGGGGATCATACGACAGTCGTTTTGGTCGCCAACTTTATTCTTCTAATTCTCCGCCTTCTTCTTCTGGTTCTGGATCTTATATGAGCGGACAAAAGAGAAGTCGTGATGATGAAGAAGAAGATGAAAACGCCGCCGTTGCACCTCAACTTCTGATTGACTCTGCTGCGTTAATGAGGCCTTTTAGACTTGGAATAACTCCTCATGATTCTCCCTCAGTTTCTCCAACTGGTAATTAATCTACATGATCGTTTTCAAAACATTTTCTTTTATTGTTTCTATTGTCTGTTGTTAATCACATAAACTAAGTTATGTACTCAACTTTAGGATTAGCAGAAATAGTAATTAAAGATGAGATTAATTACTTTACATATGATAGTATTTATGTACCTGTTCTTGCATGTGGTTCTACATTTTTTATTTTCCAAATATAATATGTGCACATATTTTAAGACCACTTTAACAAGCTTGACTAAAAATAGTAAAAAGAATCAAGGAATATTTATCAATCAAACAGTTCACTGATAACATGATTTCTTTGATTTTTTTTTTTTTTTCCATAAACTTATTTCTATTATGTGATTCTATGATACTTGTGACAATTTTATGATTAGTTTTTTTTTTCTCTTTTTTTTTTTTTTTTTTTTTTTTTTTTTTTAATTAAGAAGATCAAGTGGAGTATTTATTCTTATCGATTAACAATTTATATGATGATATTGCAACAGAAGCAGCTTCAAACATCATGAGTTCAACCACAACAGCCGCCACCGTTGTTGCTGCCCCAGCACCGCCAAGCGAGGCGGCGGCTCCTCCGCCGGAAGAGAGCGGTGGAGAGAGGAGGAGGAGATACAGAGGAGTGAGGCAGAGGCCGTGGGGGAAATGGGCGGCGGAGATTCGTGACCCTCACAAGGCGGCGAGGGTTTGGCTAGGCACCTTCGACACGGCGGAGGCCGCCGCTAGAGCTTACGATGAGGCTGCCCTCCGCTTCCGCGGAAACCGAGCCAAGCTCAATTTTCCCGAGAACGTCGGAGCAATACCACCAGCTCGAGCGATCGCTGCAGCTGGTGGCGGCAGCGGCCAATCTCCGGCGAGCACCTTTTTGCCCCCGGTGCAGCCAAACTACTTCCAGACGACGCCGTTTCACGGCTCCTCTTCGGAAGCCGCCCTCCTCCGTGACTACTTTCAGTACTCTCAGCTACTCCAGAGCTCCGGCGACTTCTCCGGTGCACATCTACAACAACAATTACAACTACAAATACAACAGCAGCAGCAGCAACAACAACAACAACCGGGGAGGAGTTTGTTAGAGCAGACTTTGTACAATTCTCAAATGGCTTCTTCTACTACTACATCATCTTTGCAATCTTCATTGATGTTCTCTATGTCGTCCTCGTCTTCCTCTGTTCCTTCTTCTTCACCCTCTGTTTTTCATCCCCTGCTCTTCTCTTCCCAGCAGCCAGAGACTCAGAATCCTCCAAGTGGGTCCCATTTTCCTTCCCCGCCATGGCCACCACATTCCGGTTTCAATCATCCTCCCTTTTCTTCCGGTTGATTTTTACTTTGGTTTTTTGTTTTTTTGTTTTTTCAGACAAGAACACAGGGAATTTATTGTTCTTCCTTTTTTTTTTTTTTTCCCCCTTTTCCCTAAAAAAATTTATTCTTCTTCCTTCCTCTTTTTATTCTTCTTTATTTGGTGAAAAATAAATTTATTCTTGTTAGAGGCCAATTTTAATTTACCTTTGTTTTGCATAGGTTTTTTTTTTTTTTTTTTTTTTTAGTTTTCAATTTTTTCCTATTACTTCTCATTGCCATTGCTATTGTAAAGGACCGGAAAAAAGTACAAGAAGGACAGAGGGTTAAAATACAAAGTTCTAGAACAAACAAGTGAGGAAGAAAACAAATGGTAGAAGCGTAATTGAGGAGGTTCACTTTCTTTTGATTGCCATCACAGGAACGATGTAGATACCATCTTTTTTTTCTTGACCTATCTGGATTTTTCTTTACTCATTAGGCTCCAATATTAATTAATGAATGTGCTCTTGTTTTGGGTGTTCCTTGTTACGTGGTTTAATGGTCATTATGACATCACTTTTATTTTTTTAAAATTCAATTCACAGTAATTTGACCCATATATCCTCTTTGTCCGAATCTTCTGTGAGTCAGAGGAATTGTAAAATTGTGCGGTACAATATGGACTTTTTGCGTTAGGTGTCAAATGACAGAAAGACCCAACCTCTTAGCGAGAATTTCGTGTTTAAATGAAACTCCTCATTGAGCCTCAAATTAAATAGTTATAATGAATAATTGGCTTGATTGAACTTCTTAGTTCTTCAATGCTATATGGGTTGCTTTCTTATGTTTTTTATTTTTCACCTAACTGCTTCGAAATGAAAATCTTGGCCAAAGTTTCAATTATGGTTTGAGAAGAATAATAATAAAAAAAAGGAATAGATTTTGCGCAAATTCTGGCAAGCTGCAACAAACTAACTCTGTGAAGTTACTATTTGACATTGTCTCTCATTAATTCGTATCATTTGCATAAGATTTTCTTTTACCCCGTACTTGTACTGTACTCTTCAATAGAATTCTGGTCTGACATGACAACTATTGTTTGTTTTATTATTGTTTAGTCATTTTCTTGCACACCAAGAAAAGAACATTCAATTTCAGGGACTTTTACTTACTAAAAAAAAAAATGAGAATAATCAAAGGGCGGCTTGCCCAAAAGAATGTTAATCAAAGGTTTGAAACCAAATTATGTGAATAATAATCTATCTTCTTGTAATGGGTAACAACGAAAGCAATTAAAGTTAAGTATACGTTAGCTTTCAAAAATTAAATGAGAGCTTGGAACTTCAGCTTCAACCCTTAGTCACAATCGTTAATATTGTAAAGTTTTTAATTACTATAATAAAAAACAAAAAATTATTACAGTGTAAAGTCATTGTAAGAGTTTTTGTTTTGTCCTTTTCAAATTTAGTGTCCGTTAGGTTTTTAAATTTATACTTTGACAAAATCAATTTTAATTAAAACTTTTGATTGTTTATGTCACAGTAATCAGAAAAATTCTGGCAAGCTGCAACAAACTAACTCTGTGAAGTTACTATTTGACATTGTCTCTCATTAATTCGTATCATTTGCATATGATTTTCTTTTCCCCCGTACTTGTACTGTATTCTTCAATAGAAATCTGGTCTGCCATGACAACTATTGTTTGTTTTATTATTGTTTAGTCATTTTCTTGCACACCAAGAAAAGAACATTCAATTTCAGGGACTTTTACTTATTAAAAAAAAAAATATGAGAATAATCAGAGGGCGGCTTGCCCAAAAGAATGTTAATCAAAGGTTAGAAACCAAATTATGTGAATAATAATCTATCTTCTTGTAATGGGTAACA
>CAMOHE010034897.1:0-10833 GCA_946598075.1 Artocarpus hirsutus | reverse complement strand
AAGAAAATGTTATCATGTCTCCCATGGAGACTTTTAGCAAATAATGTCAACATAATTGAGGAGACAAATGGGGTATGTTGTAGAAGAAGATAAAGGAAGCATTAAAAAGGTGGTTGAGAAAACATATCGATGTCTCCTGGTAGTTGAGGTGAATTAATTCTATGTCTCCAAATGATAAGGATGCTATTTAATTGAGCATTAATGTAGCGGGACCAGGTTGGTAGAAATAAGTGATAGGTAGATTTAAAATATTTACTACGGAGACTTAGTAAAAATGCTAAAGTGATATTTTTTTATTCATATGATTTTACCAAAAATCATACCCGTTAAAATAACGGGTGTTTCACTGAATAGTATATCCGTTTTAATTTTCCCTCACAATTTTCGGTTCTCTCGTTTTCTTTCCTTCCTACTACTAAACATAGGCTTAGTTTTGCTTTGTTTTTGTTTTTGTTTTGTGTGTTTTTTTTTTTTTAATTTCCGAGATCGACACCTCATTACGTGAAGCGAAATATATCCCACCCTCGCTAGTCTTGCTTTTGTTTCCTCATTTTCCTTTTTTATTTGATTTTTTTTTCCACTGTGCAAAACTGTGATTGTTGATTAAAATTGCACTCAGAGTAGCAACTAGCACGTTGCAACTGAACTAATCACCGCTGGAGCCAAAAAGAAAAAACAACCAAAAAAAAAAATAGTGAACTCAACACGGGCTATCAAACTTCCTAAAAAGAAAAACGAAAAGGAATGTTTTAGAATCCAATAAAAAACCCAATGCCTCAAATAAGGGTATGTTTACTTCACATATTTTTAAAAACTTAATAGACTTAAATTTATATTTAAATATAAAAAATTCTTTAAATATTTATTTATTTTTCCTAAAATCTGAATTATTTAAGCATCAAAAATCCAAGATTTTAAAGTTTTCATCCCCTTAAACTTTTAATACTCGGATATCTTTACTATAATAAAAACTAAAATTCTCCTTCTTATATTTGAGGAAAAAAAATCATAACTTTTTCATTTGATATCCAATTGAGATGATTCTTTTTTCACTGTGTTCTTAATGAAGAGAGAATTAAATCAAGATCCATATTGTATATTTTTTAATATCATTAACATTAAGATTTTATTAAATTTATTAATAAATCAAAAACTATCTCCACTATTTCTCCAAACACAAATTTTAATTTTATTCTATACTCAGATTAAAACTTAAATACGCATCCAAACGTCAATTCGAATAACAATTCAAATTACTAACTCAAATCTTAATTCAAATCACATTAACTCAAATTAAATCACTAATTCGAATCTAGTTACCAAACGAAAATAACCTTACTACGGAAAAATTGACCGGGCTTAAGCTGCCTGTTTTTGCATCTTCAATTGCCTATATAAATACAGAAAAATTAAAAAAAGAAGAAGATGCTTTTAAACACGTTGGGACTAACATCTAGGTTTATAAATATTCAGTAGTCAGCGCCGAGCAGGCCTACCCATCCTCGAGGATCTCTTTGTGCACATGCATGCATGATGTGCTGCAGTACTTGTAATTATACCTATGGAATGGAACTTTACCAGCCAACGACACATTACAGCAGGAGCAGTTAATGTCACCAGCTAACCCACTTTTGGTCTGCGAAACGCTTGCCACGCTCACTGTGCTATTGCCTTGAGCATTAGCGGCAGTGGCAGGCTATTCTCCTCTCGGCTGCAGCCGCTCTCTTTTCCCTCTCAGCAGCCTGTGCTCTTGTTAGCTCCTCCTGATAATCAACCACAAAGCGAGAGAAAGGAGTACAACATTCTAAAACATGTTAGCTAATTAATATTTGAAAACGAGTATGTGTAAGAAGACAATGCAATCTCAGAAAATAACTAGGCTAAATCTGTTATGGGTCAAAGCAGTCGATGAGTTGGGACTAAAAAATCAGATCAAGCTGGTGGACTCATAGGTTGGGGGCAACAAAAGTTTTCCTGGGTATCTAATTGTTAAAAAAATTTGATCTCACCTCCATAGAGATCAGCGATACAGAAGAACTAGGTTGGGGCTGTCCTTTGACAGATGATGAAGAGGTCCCCTGATCTTGTGCAGCTTTTGCAGCAGCCTCAGCCTGCAAATACGTAGTAGGTAGATGCTGGTAAATATTAACAACTAAATATGAATCGGGAAAATAAGAAATGATAGACATTTTAGCTAATCAATAGTGAGGGGTTGAATATTGAATTTCATTTAGAATTTAACAAGTTTATCCGGATACATTCTGCAAATACATCTTCAATAAATGATAATGACTCCTTTTATATACAAGTGAATGCACCTGAGCTTTCTTTTCCTTTGCTTTACGTAGCTTCTTCAACTCTTTTGCTCTTGCTTTCCTCTTGGCATCTTTGTCTGCCTGAAAAAAATATATGAAGGTAAATTAAAATTAGTATAAATTCCGAATATTATTCATCAACAAAACAATCATATCAACAACAAAAAGATGTCAAAAATCTAACCAAACAAAACAATAAAAAAAAAAGGTCACTTCACAACTGGCGGTTGAGACACAGGGATTTAAAAAAAAACGTTTAGAAACCAGGTCTTGACCCAAGAATTAACATTCAACTTGCACATCGTGGTTAATATTCCCCAGAGTAACATGGATATGGTACCTATCAAGGGAAAAGAGACTATATGACTAAAGATATAGAATCAAAGTCATTATACCACCAGCAAATTCTATTTTTCAACATATGTTTAGTTTTTTACGTTTTCTTTGCAAGGAAAAATGACTATAGTTGAGTTGTCATGTCAAGTATTGCCACGCAAGTCACATTACCAAAGGATGAAGCTTGAGAGACTAAATTTAGCCCGTGTCGTGCAAAACATTCATAAATACTTAGAGCATGTAAGATAATTCTAGCAACTTCTGTGGATGAAAGGACTTTATGAGATGCTGACATTTCATCTTATTTAAACAAGGTTTCAAATTGCCTCCAAAAGACCAAGTGACCCACAAAATCAGTTAGCAAGGATATATAATAGATACCTGCTTAGCTGCTTGAGATTCCTCCATCTCTTTTGTCAATGCACTAGGAACCCTAGCAGCATGCCAATCCCATTTACCCAAGTTTAAGGCCATGAATCGTCTAAAAGTATTCCTGACCTCCTTATCACTGGCCAGCATGTATGGAGTTCGACCCCTTTCATCTTTGGCACAAGGATCTAGACCCTGCTCCAAGAGTTCCAAAACCCTGTGAGCATCACTGGACTTTGCTGCTTCATGCAAAGGTGTTGATGAACATGGATCGTCATTTTCATCCTCACTTGATATAGACGGTTCAGGTTCATCTGGAATTTTACAACTTGGACAAGCTTCAAAATTGCTCCTAAAATCTGAATTCTCATCTACAACCACTTTGCATGATGTTAGGGTGCCATTGCTTGGTGTTGGTGTACCTTCACTAAATAGCAAGTCACTTGTGGTATTTGAAGGAGTCTCCGTCTCATCTACTTCATGAGCCACTTGAGTCAACTGATCATGTAACCTCCGGGCCTCCTTGAAAGTAGGTCTTCGAACAGTTGATGGAACATTTCGGACAGCACAATGCAAATTACTAAAGTATGGTTTTCCCCCATGAAAAAGCAGCTGGCGACTATTAGAAGGAGCATATATGAAAACGCAGGAGGAAGAATCAAAGTAAGGCTTCCAAGCAACAAGTAAATCTTGAATTTCCTGAATAGTTATACTATGAAAATCAGTCAACTTTACAAGGTTCAGCAAAAAATTAGTTTTTGAATTCCAATCAACAAGCTAATGTCGAATTTCACATAAACACATCTATAATTTCATATTAACATTCTCTATTAATTAGTACTGCACGTAACCGATTGAAAAGGCATCAAAGATAAACACAAAACCAAATCTCGCTTGTGGTGTAACAAAAATGGCATGATACTAATGTCTGTGGAAAAAATTAAAGCTTTCAGTACCTTTTTCAAAGCGAGTTCATTATATCGGCGAAGGGAAGCTCCAGCAGAATGTGCAGCTTTGCCACTTGCGTCTTTTGATGATTGTTTTTTTCCGGCCTTAGCCCTCACGACATATCTAAATTACAAAGAATATCAGTCAAAGAGGCTCAGAACAACCTACCACAGTATTTGTCATAACCTTCACATTCTTATTTAGTATAAGATACTGAGTGTAGTTCCCATTCACATTCCAGATAAAATGCCAATCTCACAGGTCCAAATGTGGCCATTGACTTTAGGAATAGTGAATCAATCAATACTCAAGTAAGCTAATGTAATTAAATCTTAGGATGAAAAGAGCATTTGCTTTCCGCCATATGCATTAGCAGCTACATCCTAAGGCAGTATTTTCCGTTTGTTTTGCAACAAAGTAGGAATAAAGGAGACTGAAAAATCAATAGCATACCATATTGAAAGAAAAAGAAAAAGGAATTGGAAGTATACGCGATACCGGACTCGGAAAATGAACCAACCTGTGGAATGTTTTATGAGCCACAACAGAGTTACCATCGAAGACACAACCCACAAAATGCCCACCACTAGCCAGCAAAACAACCCTGAAATGCTTATTATCCCTCGGTTCGTTGACCAAGCTTTTCAGTCTCTCCACCACATCCTTCTCCTTAAGACACGATTCCGTCCAACCATTATCCAAAGAACCTTCTTTATCGTCCTCAAACAAAATGTCTTCAGACTCATTCAAAACTAAACACTTCCACACCGAAACTTTCTCGCCAGTTTGAAGGCGGATGAACAACTTCCGCTTAAGATTCTCAGTCGAACCCTTCCGAGGGTATATTTCCTTTTCAACCTCGTCTTCCGATCCTGATATACTAGACACATCATAGTCTTTGAAAGAATCAGATGTTAACTCCTCAAAATCATCTTCCTTCACGGTCTTCTTTCCAGCTACACTCAACTTAACCTATTATAACATTGTCATAACCATAATTATCACATTCAAAACTCGATGAAACCCACTGCAGCTTCTTTAAAGACTTAAAGTGACAATTCAAACATACCAAAAATTTGTATTTTGAAGACTTAAAAAAAACCTTAAATTTCGGTGAGAATCCATCAAATTATGCCCAAAAAAAAATTAATTTCATATTCTTTTCCAGAGTTTTGTCAAACTGAAAAAAAAAAAACACGAACAAGACTTGCAATTCAAGAAAATATAAGTTTAACCTCCAAAATTAATCAAAGGAAAATAAAAAAGAAGGAATTCGAGATTACGTTGAATCGGTGAATATCCGATTTGAAGTGCGCGCGCTGATCTTGAAGGGACTCGAACTCGGCTTTGCAGGTGTTGCAGGTCCACCTCGGCGCCACGGCGGCGTTTTGGGAGGGATTTTCCTCGGCCTGAGGCTCGGGATCGTCGACGGATTCGGGAGCGGAGTTGTGGAAGGTTTCTGTGGTTGAAGGAGCTAACGAGCTATGTGGAGAGGGAAGGAGGACACAAGAATCGAAGAAATTGGCTGGCACTTCGAACACCGAACGGTGTCGTTTCTCCGGCGAAATGTTGGTCGCCGCTGCGACAGTCGTGGCGGCGGCGGAAGGAGGCTCAGGGTCCGCCATGGTTTTAGATGAAAAAAGTTTCTTTGTGGATTGGCTGATCCTAGTGAAGTAATTGACTTGAGGTTGGGATGTAGACTCCGAAACGGTGTCGCCTCGACTGCGGATCAAGAAAAGGAATTCCCGCCTCGTCACTTTGCGGTCTTTTGGGCTCTGTTAAAGTGACCTCTTTAAATATATAAATTTACGAAGAATGTCCTGCTTGTGAAAACCATTTATCAATATTGGTCTCCTCTAATTGACTTTTCAAAATTGTGAATTTAAATTTATTTTTTAACTTTAGTTTATTAATTTACTCTTTTGCTCCGAATTCAAAGTTCAGATTTGAAATCCTAATCTTATTTTTTTCAATTCTCAAAAATCATTAACTCTCTCCCTCTTCCCTTCCCCAAATCTCCCCTCTCTACCCTCCCTCCATTCGAATCTCCTTCTCTCTCCTCCCACTCTTGTCGTTCTTCTCTGCCCTTTCTCCTTCTTCTTCTCCCCCAAATCTATCTCTCTCTCGATCCTCCCTCTATCCAAATCTCCCATTCCCTTCTCCATCCCCATTGGCAGTGCTGGCAGATTGAATGAATTAAGAAGCGGAATGTTGGAAGATGATGTCAAAACGCAACGTTTTGTCCTTGCAATATTAGTACAATTGATTCTTATCCTAATGCAATTCGACAGCTTGTCTTGTCCTGTTGCTTTCCTCTGCAGTACAAGAAGTGGTGGTGTAGCTATGTTATATCCGTAGAAAGAATTGTACAAGGACAGCTACATACCACTTTTTCTCATTCTTGTAAACCAATAGCATTAGCACAAGTGTAAGTTTTTCCTGCTGTATACATTGTTTTTGTGCTATATATAGGCAGCCCTATATACACAATATAATTGAAAAGTCTTTTTTTCCAGTCATCTTTCTATTATTTTACTAAATGGAACTAGAGCCATCTTGCTCCTAGCACCCAAAAATGGCCAACCTAAACCCTATCAATCCAAATATTGCTGTTGAAAATGCCAATACTCTGCCTAACATAGAAAACCCATTGATTCAACCAAATCTTGAAAACCCCATTGTCCCCGCTGCTCATATTCCTCAATTTCAACTTATTCAACCACAAAATTAGGTTGTATCAATTTGTTTAACTAAAGCCAACTATCTTCTCTGGAGGCAACAAGTCCTCATAGCTACTTGTGGTTATGGCTATCAAGGCTATCTTCTTAGTACCATTGAGATCCCATTAGAGCTCCAACTTGATGAGAATGGTGTACTTGGGTCTCTCAATCCTGCTCAGGTTTTTTGGCAGCGACAAAGTCAGTTATTGGCCTATTGGCTACTTGCTTCTATTTCTAACGGAGTTCTTGTTAACATGGTGGGAAATGATACATCTAGTGAAGTGTGGCATACACTAAAAATGAACTTTCCAAATCAATCAAGAGCAAAGATTATGCAATACAAATTGCAACTCCAAATACTCAAGAAGGGAATTCTCTCAATGCATGAGTATCTTACCAAAATGAAAGCTTGTTGTTGACATTCATGCATACGTGCGCTATAGAGTCCCAGAATAGGACCAAATCCTCTATTTGCTTGCTGGCCTGGGCACTGAGTATGACCCAATCATGGTTACAATCACTTCAAGGGTAGAACCATACACCGTGAAGGATGCAAAGGCCCTATTGATGAGTTTTGAAACTTGCTTAGAGCACGGTCAAGCTATCAACTCATATGGGACTCTTTCAGCTGCCAATCTCAACTTCAACAATGCTCAGAAACAAGGGAACAATAGTCAAAGGTTGCATACTAGTGGCCACAACTCCTACCCTTCTCATGATAGCAATCTAAACTTTTCAAGAGGTAGAGGAACAAGAGGACATAACTGTGGAGGATGCAATAACTAGAACAATTTGAGACCTTAATGATAGCTCTGTGGAAAGTTAGGCATACTGCTCAGCATTGTTACTACATGTTAGACACTAATTTTCAAGGTTTTTCTACAGCAGCTTAAGGAACTGATGGTGAATAGAATCACTCCAACACTCTGAACAACAATGTCACAGCCATGATGGTGACTTAAGATACCCTTCTAGATCCAAATTGGTATCCTGATTTTAGGGCAATCAACTATTTGACTAATGACTTAAGCAACCTTAACCTTGGGACCGAGTACCATAGAGCAAGCAAAGTTCATATAGGCCATGATGCAAGTTTGCGTATTTCTCACATTGGATCTTATACACTTGTTAAGTCAAAAAATTCAAAGGCTTTCACTCTAAAAAATTTACTTCATGTTCCACATATTAAGAAAAGCTTTATTTGTGTTTCACAATTTGCTATTAATAAGTCAATTTATTTTAAATTCCATTCTTATTTTTGTCTTGTGAAGGACCGAGCCATGGGAGAGTATTACTGCAAAGGAGTTTTAGTGAGGGCCAATATCAGTTTAAGTTTCATCACACCAAGTCTAATTGTCTCAGTCCAAAGTTTCTTCATTTTGTCTTCAAAATTCCTTCAAAGGACTTGAGTTGTGTTCCTCAGGCCGCATCAAAAATGTGTCTGTACATGGTTGTTTGAATAGTGAGTCTAGTAATTTGGCCCTCAACCTATGGCATGAAAGGCTAGGGCATCCAATTTTGAGTATAGTTTCTAGAGTCTTGTCAAAGTGTAATCAATCTCCTTTAATGAAAGAAAATTTTGATTTTTGCTATGTTTGTCAACAAGGAAAGAGCCACAAATTGCCTTTTTCATATTCTATCACTGAGATAAAAGAACCTTTTTAATTAATGGGCTCAAACCTACAGGGACCTTCACCAGTTAAATCATCTAATGATTTTTCATACTATGTGACATTTATTGATGCCTTCTCATGCTACACTTAGATATATATCTTAAAACAAAAATCTGATATTCATAATGTCTTCCTTCAGTTCAAAGTGCATGTTCAATTGCATCTAAATAAGAAAATCAAAAACTTACAAATAAATTGGGTGTGGTGAATGCCAATCATTGACCAATTATTTCAAAGAATTCAGAATCCTTTATGTTTCTTGCCCTTATACTCTAGAACAAAATGGTGTCGCAGAGCGAAAACACAGACATATAGTTAAAACAGGTCTCTTTATGCTTGCACATGCTCATATGCCTCTTAGATTTTGGGATGATGTCTTTACCTCTGCTGTATACCTGATCAATCGCCTTTCCACTAAGATCCTGCAACATCAATGCCCTCTAGAAGTTCTTTACAAGGTGAAACCTAATTACTCTTAACTCAAAGTATTTAGCTGTATAGTTTATCCTCATTTAAGACCATACAATGATCACAAATTACAATTCCATCTTATGCCTTGTACCTTTATTAGTTATAGCACACAACACAAAGGATATAAGTGCTTAGCTCCTAATGGTAGATTGTACATTTCTAGACACACAATCTTTGATACAAAAAACCTTTCCTTTTACTAGAAAATATGATCAAAACACACCAAGTTAGTTTTAAGAGTTTCATGATTAGGGTACACTAGTTGTACCAATCATTCAAGAACCTCAAAGTAATTTTCCTACTGCTCACCCATTTATTGAAACTTCCAGTCTAGTCACTATAGATACAAATCACACACTCACTGATCACAATGATACTTCACATCCCATTTCCATTCCTTCTATTCCTATCAAAAGTTCGAGCCCTGCACACACTCTCTATGCACTCACTACTATTCCAAGTAAAACTACTTTATAGCTAATACCAGACCTAGGAGAACTCGGAATAGTTAAGTAGGGAATACTTATCCTATGGAGACAACAGCCAAGCATAGCATTTACAGGCATAAAGTCTAGAATGTAGAGTGAAAAAATGAAAGTAAACCTACTACTCTTGAAGAAGCTACGCTCTCTCCACATTGGAAGGCAGCAATACAAGAGGAATATCAAGCTTAAATAAGATAAAACTTTAAAAGTTGTACCAATTCCTTGAAACAGAATGCTTATGGATTGAAAATGGATTTTTAAAATTGAAAAGGAATCCAGATGGCAGTGTAGCTCACTATAAGGCCAGAGTTATGGCTCGAGGTTTTAGCCAAGTTGCATGTTTCGACTATACTAAGACTTTCAGTCCATCTCGAGGTTGGAAAATTCACTAAGTTGATGAAAACAATACCTTTTTAAATGGCACTCTTGAAGATGTTGTATACATGTCCCAACCTCCTGCCTTTGAAATTGGCAATCGAGCTATGATGGTATGCAAACTCCATAAAGATGGCCTCAGACAAGCTCCAAGGGCCTGGTTTAACAAGCTCAAGAGAACTTGTACAGACTTGGTTTTGAGTCCTCGAAGTCAAATAATTGACTCTTCATGAAGCTCATTCAACACTCACAACTACTTGTACTTGTGTACGTTGATAACATAATCATCATAGGCAATTGTGAAGCAAAAGTTCAAAAACTAATTCAATTACTAAATATGGCCTTTTCTTTTAAGTACTTGGGGTAGCTGCACTAATTCAATGTTAAGTACTTGGGGTAGTCATGAAGCAGAAGTTCATAAACTAATTCAATTACTAAATATGGCCTTTTCTATTAAGTACTTGGGGTAGCTGCACTACTGCTTAGGAATAGAAGTTCATAGAACCAACATGGGTTTTTACTTCTTTCAAGCAAAATACATCTTGGATCTTCTTAAGAAGGTTAAGATGGAGGATGCTAAGCATTTTCCTACTCCAATGATCATAGGTCAACACTTGTCAACACACAATGGAGATCTATTTAAAGAGTAGGTGCCCTTTAATATCTCACCATAACCTAACCTGAAATTTGCTTACACGTTCAACAAAGTAAGCCAATTCATGCAGCGTCCCCTAAACATGCACTGGAAAGCAGTTAAGAGGATTCTTAGGTATCTCAAAGAGACTCTCTATTATGGCTTGAATTTCATCAAGTCACAACACTCGAATTTAATAGGATACTCAGATGCTGATTAGGCTACAGATCCTGATGATCATCATTCAACTATAGGTTTTTGTGCTTATTTGGAAAATAATATAGTCACATAGTGTTCTACGAAGCAGACCACTATTTCTCGATCCAGCATAGAGGCCACATATAGGAGTCTAGCTAGTGCCACTGCTGAAGTCCTTTTGCTCAAGTTTCTTGTAAAGGAATTATAAGTTAGCTGCAGTAGAAATCCAGTCATTTGGGTAGATAATTTGAGTATAGTATCTCTATCTGCTAATCTAGTTTTGCATTCAAGAACTAAGCACATTGAATT
>CAMOHE010034895.1:0-35604 GCA_946598075.1 Artocarpus hirsutus | reverse complement strand
AGAGGTGGTATCGGGGACCTATGGACCTATAACCCAAGCTCCAATAAATTTGACAATTAATCAAACTCTTTAATTTATGTGTCAAATTTATTAGTTTCAATGTTACTCCACTAAAAACCTGAAACTGAACTCTTGAGATTATAGTAAAATTACTCAAAAAAGATTAGCTAGTAATCCATTGATTTAATTATTACATATAAGTCAGTCCTCCATAAATAGTTCATAATAAGAGCTAGGTTCAATTTTTGTTTACCTCTCTTATTATATCTTTATCCTTGAGTTTCAATAATTCTCTAATGAACAGTTAATTCATAATCTTATTATGAACGAGCGCTCTACTGTTCAAACCTTCAATTATCACTCAAGAGAACTATTTTTCTAACTTCCATAGGGAAGGAATAGATTCTATATCTGTATAATATTATTTCCAGCCATTTATTACATTATGTTTCCAAGATGCTAAGTTATGATCTGTGCTTACACAGATCTTACCATGCAAGTCAAAAAACATAATGTCGTAAATAGGAGTCTAATAAATACTCAGGATTAAGACTGTCAAATATATGATCATCATAGTGATAAATTTGAATACTCTATTTGTAACGGATGATTATTGAAGATTCATAATTTATCTGGTCTAGTCCTACATAATCTTATTATTTATAGTACCTCTAATCCAATGTCTCTACATTAATAGTCTGGATAATGACTATTTCATTCTAAATGAGATTGGACCGTACTTGTAATAGTTAATTAAAGATCCCAAACTTTAATTAATTATTACGGACTATTTAGATTATTATCTATAAATTTTATCCCTAAGCATATAACTCTTATATGCTAAATTTATAGTTACATAAATAATCATGAAATTTTTTCGATGTTTATAAATGTATTCATAACACATATAATCAACCAAAATAATAATAAATGTCCCTTTATTTATTTATAAATAATATGTACAATGTCACAGCTTTTAGGGCATCAAACCCAACAGATGAACAAATGGTGGACTCTGACAAAGAAGATCCTTGATAGTGAGGAGAAAAGAGAAAAAAGAGAAAGAAAGATGAGGATATTTTAATCTCAACAATTGTTTAGTTTGAACAGGTAACATTGTTTGTTCTCAACATGCTGTGATTTTTTAATATTCATAAAATTTTGCTATTTACTCCATTAGTATAAAATAATGTTGAGAAATTGTATGAAATACCATATTTTCTAATCTAAATAAAAGCAAATAACATAATTTAAACTACCGAAATAAATAGCATGAAAATTATTATTAATTTTATTTATCATTTTTCAATTTTAACCTCAATTTTATATTTAAAATTCATGCCTCTCTCCCACAAACATCATGTGCTGTTGTCCGCCATCTGACATGGCTCACTACACCAAGCTCTTAACTGGAGATCTACTAAGTCTCACCGACCAGTTCACAAAAATCGACGACCATATAAGAAGGTGATGACTTCGTCTCTACTCGCAAGCTAGCCTTTATGATCTCGGCCTTGTGACGATGTTGTAAGGATCTTTGAAGCTGTGCTAGAATTAACACGCTGGCAATTGTGCACGAAGAGAAGGAGAGAGGAGGGAAGAAAGGGAAAGAAGAGCGACCCATGATGCCTCATCATGATGAAGTTGTCGTCGTTGTCTTGCCACAAAGTTACCGTCATCGCCTCACCACGCCATCATTGTCGAAGAAAGGAGGAGGGATGAGAGAGATAGGTTTTTTAATTTAGGGATTTTAGGGTGTCTAATGTTTAGGTATTTTAGATAATTCTAATGTATATTAAGTTTAATTTTATTAAAATAATACTCTTTACTATCTTGCCTAAAATATTATGCTATTAATTTTTAGGGACAATGAGAAAAATAACATATTTTTAAAAAATTTTAAAGTTTATTAATATTTGTAATAAATAGTAATAAAAAGAAAATTCAGCAGTAAAAATTTTTTGAAAAATTTACACTTTATAGCAAAATTTTCGACCTTGAAATTTAACAATGATTCTAGAATATTACAAACATAGCAAAATATTTAAATCAGGTATAATTTTTTTTACCCTTTTAAATAGATTCTTTTTTCTATAAAAAAGGACCTTTCTTTTTTATTTGGTTATAACGGTTCTTTTTTTTTAAATAACCATTTTTTCTTGTCATTTTTTTTATTTGTCCTATACAATCATTTTGTCATTGAAAGAACAACTGTTCCTTTATTTTTATAGAAAAAAGAAACAAAAGAACAGGTAATAATAATACGTGAATGAGTATTGGGAGGAGCAACAAATAAATCTTACAAAAAATATAGTCATGATTAAGTACAATGATAAATAAAAGTCGCTCCCATAAAAAATGAAATTTAATTAGTAAGTTATAAATTTTCAAAGTAAATAAACAGGGGGTTTGGAATTATTAACAAAAATTACTAAAAATAATGATAACAAAAATAAGTAAATAAAAATGAAATTAAATGCATGAAGTTGTGAACAATAATAATGAAACTAGTTAAAGGATCATTTGCTACCATTAAACAATAATTATGCAATTGATCATTGAATTATACCCAATTTCCTATCGAAACTATCAACTGTAGATAACAAATAGCTCTGTTATCCCAATCTATCCTTAGTTTATTGTTAAGCATCCTTAGTTTATTGTTAAGCAAACCAAGCTCTTCACTTAATCCATTTCCATCAAATAACCTAGAATAATCTTTTTAGATTTATCTCAATAGATGCATTAAGATAAGAAAGATAATTTGATCTAGATAACAAACACACAAGCTCTGTTCATTCAACCTAGATTATGTTTCACATCGTAATCAAACAAAAGCCACTTGCAATTATCGCTTACAATTTGCTACTAATAATTAAAAAATCAAGATAATAGCAAATCAAGAATTCCTAATCCTAATCTGGGAATAGATTAAATTTGAGTTCTATTTAGTTAGCGATCGACCCTAAACAAAACAAGAAAAAAATTATAAGCAAGAAAAATAGAATATAAACAATTTCGATTTGGAATATAGGAAATAATTATGAAAATATCAATAACATAATTATGTCTAGTGTTTTGAAATTAACCTTAACCAAAGAGAAATTTAGGCTAACGTACTTAATAAATTGAACAATATTAAACATTTGGAGTTCAAGAGAAAGAAGAGGAAAATAAAAATTCTTTGACAATCTTGAAAAAATCTCCACGCAAGCTAATCTTCTTGAGCTACTCCTTTCTCTCCAAAAGGTGGCTGGAAAAGCTAATAAAAAAATGATGTGTTTTGTGTTTATAAGTGTGATATTATAGATTTGCACTTGATGGATATAATGAGGTAACGTTGACCTCTTTGAGGACAAAAATTGAAACTAAACTCAAAGGGACATGCAGGGGCGCCATTCTTTTTGTGCAGCCACGTGCTATGCGGCATTAGGTTGCAAATCAGTCTTCCGTGCACAGGGGTGCATTCCTTTTGTGCGGCCGTTGGGTTGTTGCAAGATCTTGGCATGGCTTTGTAGTCTTCTGGTGTGGCCACACCTACTTATTGTGCTGGGGCATGGCCGTAGGGCCTTTTCTTGTTGGGGCATGGCCCAGCTCGACATGATTTATAGATTTTGTCATAGAAATTCTTAAAAATCCAATGTTTGCCTCTAGTTTACTTCCAAAATGATTAAATAAAATTCTTGGGCTCCAAATCTTCAATTTCTTTCTTTTTTTATCTCTTTACCTTAAAACATCTATAAAACACAAAAATCACATATAAAACACAAATTACTCAAGAATAAAGCAAAGAAACATGAGAAAATTAATCAAAAAAGTATATCAAATTAACCACTTATCAAATTCCCCTCATTTAACCTTTGCTTACCTCAAACAAACCTAGGATAAAAACTAAATAACAAAAACATAGAAAAAGAAAACTAACTTCTAACTTTTCATCTCAAAGAACAATAAGAGACATGGACTTTAAATCAAACAGGCATTACATTAAATCAAATAGTCATTCATAAGCTAATACATCCTATAACAATCCTATAACAATCGTGCTCAAGTGTGTTTATGAAATAGCTATCGTTATCGACGCAAAGACGACGCAAGATTTGAAAAAGTTAAACCCTCATAATGCTCATAGTAATGATCACCCAATCTTAGTTGAAAGGATTAAATGTCATAAGCTCCCTCTTTTATGTGATTCTCCATTGTGCTGAAGGCATTGCTTGAAATCAAAAGGTTTTCAAAACATTTCATTTCAAAATATTATGAGGCTAACAATATTGGCACATTTCTCAAAACATTTCATTTTCAAATTTTTCTAAAAACAAAAGCAAAAATAAAACACTACCTTGATTATTATATAGAAATGTGGGAATGGGTTTTACATACACTATTCTTAATCTTTCAATGTCTTCTCTTGAGTGGGTTTCATGCATGTTCTTAATCATTGAAGGTTCCAACTGGAAAGGAAAAAAATAATATGCAAGGATCATGCTAGAGAAAAGGACATGGCACCAATTTTAAAAAAAAAAGTCCAACTCATGACAAATCAAACAAATCCAAACCAAGTTCTTTTTTATAGCATTGATCAGAGGAGGGAAGGAAAAATGCCCAAAAAAATATATAAAAGAATAAAAGGAAAATTAAGGAAAATACAACTCAAGAAAAATGCACAAAACAAAAAAATGCAAAAAAAAATACCTAAAGAGATTCAATCTTGTATATATTCACTCGATGGCATCAAAATTCTGCTCAATCGGTGGAGATTTAAAAAAAAGTAGGTGAAGATGAGATTTAAAAAAAAGTAGGTGAAGATATAGAAAAAAATCGATAATTGTAATGAAGCCAAACAAATTAGAAACAAAAATGATGGAAATACATATTACTATTAGATCCAATGTAACATCCAAAAATTTAAGTAAGTATGATTAGTGTGTAAAATGGTGAATTAGCATGCCCTAATGTAATTTTAACCTAATTTAATTATTTTGTGGTATTTTCAAATTAATCTCACTTTTAAATTTTTTTTATTTGTTATTTTGAATTTTGAAACAAAATAATTTGTTAAATGCCCAGCATGCCCTTCTTTGAAAACCGTGTGCTGGATATGGTTTTCACTCTAAAAACTACCCTGTCCCTCTCTATTTATTCCCTCTTCCTCACTCTCCCTCGTCAGTCTCTCTCTCTCTGTCATTCTCTTTCTCTTCTCTCTCATTTTGATTCAAAATCAAGCAAATGCTCTCAATTCCCAACAAGATTAGAAGCCCAAGAACACGTTTGAGCCTCCATAAACTTAGTTTAAAGATCGATTTAAGGCTAGTTTACTTTTTTTTCCAAAAATTCAAAGTTTATTTTCAAACTTTTCAATCCTCCATGTAAGTTGTAATCCAAGTTTCTTTTAGCTAAGAAACTGTTCAATCTAAATTGGTAGGACCCAAATCATCATGAATCTAAGCTTGATTGGGCAATAATTGTGCTAAATCAAGTTTTTCCCTTTTTTCTCATTTTTGGATTTATTTGAAAATAATTGTGAAAAACTTGCTAGAAATGTTTAAATAAGTTTTATTGTTATTCTATCATTTTTAAGTATTATCCATGCTCTAGGAACTCTAAAAACATGTTTAAAATGAGATTTGAGGTTTGAGAAGCTGAGGCTTGAAATTTAGAATTTTCTGGATTTCGACAGATCGGTAGGCCAAACTTGAGCTTTGGCATGCCAGATTCATAAGTTCGGCAGGCCAGATTCATATATTTGGCAGGCCAAACTCAAGCAGTTTGGTAAGTTGAGTCTAGATGGTCGATAGGCCGTACTGTAGCAGTTTGGCAAGCTAGACAAGGAAATTTGGTAGGCCGACTGAACTTTAAAAAAATGACTGATTTTCACTAGCTTTCACTATTTAAAGCATAAATGGAGGTTTTAACCTTATGGCATGATTTTGTAAACATAAATGGCACACTAAGACATCATGAGTTAGTATAGCATTGTAGAATACTCTAAGGTAGATATTGATGGATTTAAATTATATTTAAGGTTGTTTGTAGTTCCATGGAGTTGACGTATAGCAAGTTGAGACTGCAATGCAAGTGCTATCGTATGGGATAACGAGGTAGGGCACTAGTCCATCTTTTTTGTTAGCCATGATTTAAAAAGGGTTTTGGCCACAAAGTGTTTTCCTTCGAAAATGTTTTAAGGAATGATTGAAAGGAATTTATCAATTATTTTCAATGACTATTGAATAATGAAATGACTATAATGAACAGAATAATGAATGTAAATGAAAACACTCGGTAATATGAGACTTGAATAATGATATAGAGCCGGACGTGTCGCAAACATCGTTCAGAATGATGTATTAAGGCATGATGCCATATTCAGAGATCGGGTCATGTAGAGAGCAACCTTAGGCACAAGTCCCAAAACCCAACTAAACTACTATGGTAGTTACTATAATGGCTTTGCCTAAGACTAAATGATGAGACTATTTTTGGATGAACAATGAACTAAATGGTAAGAATGGAATTAATGAATTTTATTTACTGTATTTTATAATCCTTGTGTTAATAATGATTTTCATTTTAAAGATTAATGTTTTTAAAGCTTAAAGTCCTACAAAGCCTTTTACTCATGGTTTTATTGTTTTCAAAACTTTTACCCCCTCCTAAGTGGTTCGCAGCATAGCATCGAGTGGGACGCTACTGGAAATACACGTGGGCTGTAGGATCTTTCTATCTTGGTTATTTGCTTATTTGATCAAGACATGTAATATTTTAATCATTTTCTTTTGATTTGGAATGTGGTTGTATTTATTTGTGTCGATACTTTATGTGTGCACAGATGTGGGTCTGATGTGGCTTTACCTCGTTTTTATCAATTTTTATTTCTTCTTATTTTATCTTACTTTGGTTTAAAGGTATTTATTTAAAAAATTTTAAATTTAGCACACTTTCATAAATAACTCAATTAGTTAATTGGTGAGTTTAACTAAAAATTTGGTTTACTTAATTTAATTAATCCACTATGTAATTAATCGGATTTAGGGGTGTAACAGATTAGTATCAGAGCCCTAGGTTTTGAACCTTGGGAATTGTGCACATATAGGTATGATAACAAAAAACCACTAATAGTCTAATTTTATTTTCAGAATTGAAAGAATGGCACCTAAGCGTCATTCAGCTGTTGCTGACACAAATCCAACAAATGATGAAGGCATGATGGGGCCTATGTTTGTCCTTTTTTAGCAGATGGCGGCAAGGGCTAGGGCCAATGATTCCAAGGCAAGTCACCAGCATGAGTATTATAAGGAATTCTAGCGTGTATCCATCCCAACTTTCGATGAAACTGGAGACCCACAGGTAGCTTAGTACTTGTTAGATTTAGTGTTGAAACATCTAGACACCCTCAGAGTACTAGTGGAATATCGCATCAAATTCATGGCCTATAAACTAGAAGGAAGCGCGAACACTTGGTGGAAGTAGGCAAAGCGTGTGAAAAAAAACAGGAACATCGATTGGGATAGATTTGAAGAATTATTCTATGAGCGATATTTTTCACAAGGTTAGATCTCCAAATTTTATCGCTTGGGGCAGTGTGTCTAGGAGTACGAGGCAAAGTATTAAATTGTTAGATTTGCTCCATCCGTTGTGGCTTTTGAATAGGAAAAGTGTATTAGGTTTCACGAAGGGCTTAAAACATCCATCTAAAGACAACTGGTTGCCTTGTGACTTTGAAATTATGGTGAGTTGGTGTCATTAGCTTTGTCAGTGGAAAGTGATAGTGTTACCTACTATGAGAATAGGGTGAGGACTTCAGGAAGGCCTCAATCGAACAACAAGAGAGGCAACAATAACAACTGTCAAGCTGAAGCAAGAAATCAGCATGGTAACACTAATAGTGGGAGTAGTAGTTCATCCGGCAGTGGATGAAGCAATCCTTATAACTTTCATTGTCATTACTACCAGTAGCGAGGACATATAATAGGAATTGCCCAATAAAGAATGCTCAACAAAGATTTCAGGTTGGAGAGGGAGCAAGTCATCAGCCTCAACCTCAGTCTTTAGCTCCACCTCAGCAAATTCCTCAACTATAGTTTCACCAATTTACTCCATAGCAGATGCATTACCTAATGCAAGGATATCAGCCATCGAACTTCTAAAGGAATGCCCTACAGTATCAAGCATCTAGTACAGCTAGTTTGTAGTCTCCAACACCATAGCAAAACCGACCAACGAATCCTAGACCTAGCAATGCTAATAAAGGAAAAAAGAAAGCTCCAGCCCAAGTTTATACTATGACTTTAGGGAGCTCGATGCTCAGACCAGCAATGTGTTAGTTGACGGTACGATCTTGATTTCCCAATCTTTAATTCATGTATTATTTGATAATGGTGCCACTAATTCTCTCATCTCAAGTTCATTTGTACATGCCTTTGGGATTAGAGATAGAAGAATTCTATGAACCTTTGATTATTATCTCACCCATAGGGCGACTATATGTAAATAGTGTGTGTAAATCTTGTAAGATAATGATTGGGGGTGAGATTCTAAAAAGTGATTTGATTGTAATCCCCATGAGTTCCTATGATGTAATTCTAGGAATGGACTGGTTGTCCAAATATAATGCCATTGTAGATTGTCACCTTAGAAAGGTAACCATAGTGACCGATAGGGGGACAACGATCACTTACTAGGGTAGTAGTGATCAAGTAATGAGTGAGCAACATATGAAGACATGTCTCAGAGGACGAAGAAATCTAGTTTGTTATGCACTTCTTTTGAACTTAGAAGAAGAGTCTTGTCTGGTAGGAAGAAACGTAGCGATACTAGTGGTTAATGAGTTTGATGATGTCTTCCCTGACAAGTTACCTAGATTACCACCACAACGAGAGATTGAGTTTAGTATTGAGCTACTTCTCAAGACTGCTCCAATTTTTATAGCACCATACCAAATGATGCTAATAGAAATGAAGGAACTGAGGAAGCAACTTTAAAAACTTGCAGATAAGGGGTATATCTGAAACAATACGCCACCATGGGGTACGCCATTTTTGTTTGCCAAGAAACATGATGATACTTTCCAACTGCATATCGATTAACGACAGTTGAATCAGGTCACCATAAAGAATAAGTATTCGTTGCCAAGAATTGATGAGTTATTTGATTAGTTAGGAGGTTCTTGGTATTTCTTGAATATAGATTTGTGCTTGGGGTACCATCAACTCAGGATTAAGGGAGAAGATATTCCCATGATAGCTTTCAAGACGTGGTATAGACATTTCAAATTTCTGGTGATGCCGTTTGGATTGACGAATGCTCTTGCAGCCTTCTTGGATTTAATGAATAGGATTTTCAAACCTTATTTAGATCAGTTTGTAATCGTGTTCATTGATGACATATTGATATATTCTAAGACCTAGGAAATGCACAAGCAACATTTGAGGATTGTGCTTCAAACCCTACGAGAGCACCAGCTATATGCCTAAAAGAAAAAGTGTGAATTTTGGTTGACCGAGTTTAAGTTTTTGGGACATATCATCTCTAAGCAAGGTATTTCAATGGATCCTTCCAAGATAGAAGCATTAGTGCAATGGGAACAATCAAGGAACATGGTCGAGATTCATAGCTTCTTAGGACTTATGGATACTATAGGAACTTTGTGCAGGACTTCTCAAAGATAGTAGCTCCATTGACCTGATTGATCAAGATGATTGTTCAGTTTGAATAGAATGTAGAATGTGAGATTGCCTTCTAAGAGTCAAAGAACCGGTTGACCACTACTTTAGTGCTAATCATACCGAGTAGTGACGAGCCTTACGAAGTCTATAAGGATGCCTCAAGGCACAAACTTGGATGCATATTAATACAACATGGACGGGTTATGGCATATGGAGTGCAATAGTTGAGATCTTATGAGCAAAAACTACCCCACACATGATTTAGAGCTTATAGTAGAAATTCATGTGTTGAAGATTTAGAGGTGTTATTTATACAGAGCAACATTTTAGATTTCTCTTGGATCACAAGAGCTTAAGGCATCTATTCACTCAGAGAGATCTAAATTTGAGGCAGTGGAGATGGATAGAATATATGGAAGACTACAATTTCATGCTGTAGTATCATCTTGGGAAAGATGATGTAGTTACAAACGTGCTTAGTAGGAAATCTTTTGGAATTCTTGCTTATTTAGCACTTGAGGATTGGAAGAGAGATGCTACAATAAGTGAATACGTGCTACAGTATCATGAAGGTTTCAATCAGGTTTTGGTGTATCATATGGAATATGCGCCAATGCTTATTCAGATGGTGAAGCAAAATCAATGGCACGATCAACATCTACAAGGAATATGGACGCAAATTCAGAATGGAAAATAGTTTGAAGAATAGGAAATACATGCATATGGGTCATTGTATTTCAAGAAACGTTTAGCAGTACCTACGATAGAGGAAGTAACAAAGGCCATGATGGACAAAGCCCACAAGTCTAGATTTGCTATTCATCCAAGAAGCACGAAAATATATCGTGACTTGAAGAGGCAAAATTGGTGGAGAGGCATGACAAAAGATGTCCTAGAGTACATCGCTAGATTTCTGCTTTGCCTTTAGGTGAAAGTCGAGCATTATAAGCTCACTAGACAACTTTAGCCGCTTCCCATTCCTGGGTGAAATAGGAGCATGTTATGATGGATTTTCTTACCGACTTGCCAAGAACAGAGCAAAAGCACGATGCAATCTGGGTCATTATTGAGAGGTTGAGGAAACCAGTGCATTTCATACCTTTTAGATCGATGTGTTTGAGGAGAGTTCTTGGAGAACTATATCTAGAGAATATAGTGAGACTACATGGAGTTCCATTGTCTGTTACTTCTGATAGAGATACTCGATTTAACACCAAGTATTGGAGGAGTTTCCAAGAAGCCTTAGGCACGGATTTGAATTTTAGCACTACTTTTCATCCTCAAGCCAATCGACAGTGTGAGCAAGTCATTTAGATTCTTGAGGATATGTTACGTGCTTATGTATAGGATTTTGGCAAGAATTGAAAGAAACACTTGCATTTAGCAGAATTCGCATACAACAACAGTTACCAAACAAGTATCAGAATGGCACCATTCGAGGCACTCTAAGAAGACCGTGTCGATCACTAGTGTGTTGGTCAAAACCAGAGGATAAGATCATTATCAGACCTAATGAGATTCATGAAAGTAATGAGAAGGTCGCCGTGATTCGTGATCGATTGAAAGCTGCTCAAAGTAGGCAAAAGAGTTACACAGATAAGAAACGCTAACCCTTGGAGTTTGAAGTAGGTGACTTTGTCATCTTAAAAGTTTTGCCACGCAAGGGTATTTCGTGTTTTAAGATTTCTCCATATATTGGTGTGGTCACTTATCGACTCAATATTCCTTCCAATCTCTCCCATGTCCATAATGTGTTCCATGTGTCGATGCTTCAAAAATGTTCACCCGAGCTAAGCAAGATTATCTCATTCTATAATGTACCAATCTAGGAAGACACGACCTACGAAGAGGTGCTAGTCTAGATTATTGATCGAAAGGTAATAAGCTTGCAACGTCATGATATACCCCTAGTGAAAGTTGTATGGCAGCACCACGAGGTTGATGAAGCAACTAAGGAATTAGAATCAACAATGCAAGAGTTGTATCCACATTTATTTTGTTTTTGAGATGATACCTAATTGCGAGGTCGAAATTTCTTTTAAGGGTAGAGAGCTGTAACAACCAAAATTTTAATTAAGTATGATTAGTATGTAAAATGAGAAATTAGTGTACCTTAATGTAATTTGAACTTAATTTAATTATTTTTTGGTGTTTTCAAATTAATCTCACTTTTAAATTATTTTTATTTGCTATTTTGAATTTTCAAACAAAACAATTTGTCAAATTCATAACATGTCCTTCTTTGAAAACCATGTGTTGGACATGGTTTTCACTCTAAAACTACCCTGTCTCTCTCTATTTATTCCCTCTTCCTCACTCTCCCTTGCCACTCTTCTTTCTCTGCTTTTTCTCTCTCCATCACTCTCTTTCTCTTCTCTCTCTCATTTTGTTTTAGAATCGAGCAAGAGCACTCTGTTCCCAGCAAGATTGGAAGCCCAGGAACGCATTTGAGCCTCCATAAACTTAGTTCAAAGATCGATTTGAAGTTAGCTTACTTTTTCTTTCAAAAATTCAAAGCATATTTCAAACTTTTCAATCCTCCTTGTAAGATGTAATCTGAGTTTCTTTTAGCTTAGAAACCCTTCAATCTAAGTTGGTAGGACCCAAATCATCATGAATCTAAGCTTAATTGGGCAATAATCGTGCTAAATCAAGTTCTTCTCTTTTTTCTCATTTTTGGATTTATTTGAAAATAATTGTGAAAACTTCTTAAAAAGTGTTTAAATAAGTTCTATTGCATTATTCTATCATTTTTAAGTATTATCCATGCTCTAGGACCTGTTAAAATAGGTTTAAAATGAGATTTGAGCTCCAAGAAGCCAAGGCTCGAAATCTAGAATTTTCTAGATTTTGACAAATCAACAAGCTGAACTTGAGTTTTGGCAAGCTGGATTCATAAATTCGGTAGGCCGGATTTATATTTTTGGCAGGCCAAACTCAAGTAGCTTGGCAGGTCCAGATTGTCAATAGGCCGAACTGTAGCAATTCGCCAGGACTAACCAGGGAATTCAACAGGCTAACCAAACTTTAAAAAAATGATTGATTTTCACAGCTTTTCGCTGTTTAAAGCATAAATAGAGACTTTAACCTTATGGCATGATTTTGTAAATATAAATGGCACACTAAGACACCATGAGTTAGTATAGCATTGTAGAATACTCTAAGATAGATATTGATGGATTTAAATTACATTTAAGGTTGTTGCGGTTCTGTGGAGCTAATGTATAGTGGGTCGACTTTGTAATGTGAATGCTATAGTATGGAATAATGAGGTAGGACTCTAGCCCCTCTTCTTTGTTAGCCATGATTTAAAAAGGGTTTTTACCACAAAGTGTTTTCCTTCAACAATGTTTTAAGGAATGATTTAATGGAATTTATCGATTATTTTCAATGACTGTTGAATAATGAAATGACCATAATAAATAGAATAATGAATGTAAATGAAAACACTCAGCAATATGAGACTTGAATAACGATATAGAGCTAGATGTGTCACAAACACCGTTCGGAATGATATATTAGGACATGATGCCATACTTAAAGATCAGATTGTGTAGAAAGCAACCTTGAGGGCATGTCCAGAAACCCAGCGGGGCCGCTACGGTGATGATTATAATGGCTTTGCCTAAGACTAAATGATGAGACTATTTCTAGATTAATAATACACTAAATGGCAAGAATGGAACTAATGAATTTTATTTACAGTAATTTATAATCCTTGTGTTAATAATGATTTACATATTAAAGATTATTGTTTTTTAAGCTTAAAGTCCAACTAAGCCTTATGCTCTAGTTTTATTTTTTTAAAAACTTCCCCCCCTCCTAGGTGGTTTGTAGCATAGCACCGAGTGGGAAGTTATCGAACATAGACGTGGACTGTTGGATCTTCCAATCTAGGTTATTTGCTTTTCTGATCATGGCATGTAATATTTTAATCATTTTCTTTTGATTTGGTCTATGGTTGTATTTATTTGTGTCAATCTATGTGTGTGCACAGATGTGGGTCTGGTGCGGCCCCGACTTGTTTTTATCAATTTTTATTTCTTGTTATTTTAAATTACTTTAGTTTAAAGGTATTTAATTAAAAATTTTAAATTTAGGATGTTTTCATAAATAACTCAATTAGTTAATTGGTGAGTTTAACTAAAATTTTAGGTTACTTAATTTAATTAATCCGCCATATACCACCCCAATTTAGGAGTGTGACACCCAAAGAAAAATAATCCCTTTTCATATTAAAGTTTAACTAAAGGTGTACTTTCAGCTTTAGTTAAACTTAATCTTTTCAAAAGTCAAATATGCCCCTCATTGAAGAACAAAAATTAACAAGCACTTTTCCTCTTCTATTATAATAACTAGTTTGATAAGGATATAAACTATCATTTAAATATAAATAGCATTATAAGATATCATATCCAAAGAAGAAAAATGTTTCTTTATTTTAAATGAAAGTTGTTTAAAATAAGCACGGATTTTTTTTTGTTTAGTTGAGGATTGTATTTTGTTTTAATTGCTAATTTGTTTTGTTCAAACCATCATCAAAATTAAAGATAATTATGTCATTACAAAATCTTATTTTATTGTATTTCCAATATTTTAATTTTTTTTCCTTCTTTTAACTTTGATAGTCAAATTTAGCTATATGTATAACTTACCCAAAATTTTATTACTCATGGTAAATTTTAAGATATGATTTGGTCAGGCCCAAATCATGGAGCAAATGGCCAACAAGAAGCCTAAATTGCTTTTAGAATGAATTGAGCCCAGCAAATGGTTGATTTGAGACAGATTTGCATTCACCAGTCTATTGTTCGTTCGATTGATGGCATCGATCAGTTCGACAGCTTTGGTTCAATTAGAGTATCTTCTCAGCACGCTTGGGATGGATTGACACATTATGCACCAAAGTGTTGGTTTGATTAGATCGCTAGAATAGGTTTAAGCTTCAATAGATAAAGGCATAGATCCGTTAAATCACAAAGGAGAACATAGGGTTGAGTTTGGAAAATTTATCTAATATAAAGATGGCACGTGTCCCACTACCTTGATCCTTAGTAGACCCACTCTCTTAACTTGCTAAAGCCTACAATTCTATCGAGGACCTCTATAAATAGAGGTCAAAGACACCATTATAGGGATCCATTCTAGGAGCATTCTTTTCTATTTTTACTCTCAAATTTGTTTCTTATATTGTTTCTCAGTATTATAGTAGAGAGACAACAGTGGACGTAGCTCTATTTATAGAGTGAACCACTCTAAATTTAGTGTTTGGTATCTTTGTTTTGCTGCATTTACTTCTTTTAGTTTTGCTTATTTGATTTCATTATATTTGGTTTTCTAATCATATTAGTGAAGTTTGCATGGGACCTAATAACGATGATTTAAGGACCCAGTAACCCAAAACATTATCTTAAATAGTATTCTAATCATTTTTAATTTAATTATAAATCCAACGTCTAGAGTTTGGCACCCATCATGGGGCCTTCAGATCACAAACTCGAGAATTCCTGGTGTTAGGGTATAATTTTGTTAGGCCCAAATTGCCTATAGGCCCAAATGGCCCATAGTTGTAAAACGGGTCGAATAGATCAAAGTGAGCCAATCGACGTGAGAATTGCGAATCAAATCATTTTATTCGATCGGCTCAATCTTGCTTGTATTGCATCAGTTGCTGAAGGTAAGACTCCTCTCTGAGTATCCAACTGGATCGATCACCACGAGTTGACAGTTAGCAGCATGAACTGGTGGTTACTTACACATTTGATCATGAACTGGAATGTAGGGAAAGCATGATTCTTGTAGCATATTATAGGTCGCCACGTGTCCCACTATTGTGGTTACCCATAACGCATCACTCCACTCCTTCAGACGGTTAGAGGTGGTGTCTCATCCCTGCTCTAGATAAGGGGATAGCTTCCTTATTGTGGGGGATATAGAAAAAAGCATACAGAAATGCTGCCAAATTGAATTCTCATTTCTTCTTTCTGCTCTTTTTTAACCAGTACCCAAAAATCATATTATAGTAAAGTACAGTAGACGTAGCTCTTTTAATAGAGTAAATCACTATAAATTATGCATGTGATATTTTTATTTTTATAGTATTATTTTATTCTGTCCATTGTAATTTGATCTTGCACATTTACTTGAGCTAATAGGTCCAATTAACAGTGATTTAAGGGCCCAAGTTTCTTGAAAAAAATTCAAATGACTCAAGTTAACATTTTCATATTTGATCGTAAATCCACCGTCTATAGCTTGGCACCCACAGTGGGGCCTTTAGATCATCAACTTCAGGATCTCTAGCTCAACCGCAAATGGCCGACAACGCCAACAAATAGCACGTTCTTGAAACTCCAATGGAGGAGATTGCAACTACTCCCCAGGTTAACCCATAGACGGAAGCCCTTAGGTAGAAGTGGAGGCTTTGAAGAAAATGATCCAAGAGCAAGCAGCTAATTCTCAAGAATGCGACAGAAGATTGGAGCAAATAGTGAGAATTCGACCCTAAGTAGCCAAATTGGCTATCAAAACTCGCAGATGGCCTCATTATCATATTATCACCTATACTATGGGTATTCGACGTACCCTGTATCAATGGCGGCACAATGGCAGTTTCAGACGCCACAGCAAGGTAGACAGCAATCCCCCTATAGCTCGATTAGGAGGATACAGCCATTGTACACACCCTCAACTCCAACACCAGTAACTACTCTAGCAACAACTACTACAACAGCTTCAACAACCATAGCAATGCCCACTATGCCAACGGTTACAATGACAACGGACATTGGTGTAGAATTAAACCGACTAAATGATGTAGCAGACGAAGTCAAAAGGACAGTTGAACCAATTATTCGATTCAAAGAAGTTTCAATACAGACTCTTTTAACTCCAAAGTCGATTCAACAGATGATGAAAGAAATGCTTGAACAAAACACTAAGCTCGTGGAAGAAAAGATTAAACAGAAGGTTTTGAAAGCAACGAGCAAGACTCTAGCATTGGATAACATCTTGAAAAACATTTCGAAAACTCTGTTCATGAGGAGGGTCACTTCAGTGGTTCCACCAAAATATGAAAATCTTGTATTCACTTACTTCAACGAGACATTGGATCCTAAGGACCACCTATTTCAATACAAAAAAGTGGTCAACGCCACGAGCATTCTGGACTCGAATGTAGATGAGATGATGTGTAAGCTGTTTGCATTGAGCCTCAAGGGGCTAGCTCTTCAATGGTTAGTAATCTTCCCATCGGCTCAATCGATAACTTCGAGGACTTGGCAAATTCATTTGTCAAAGCTTACTCGGTGCACATTAAGACTGGTAAAACGACCAAAGATCTGTGGTCCATGGCACAGAGCCTAGGCAAGTCCCTGAGAGCATATATCAAGAGATTTTAGATTTGGAAGATGGAATAGCTTAAGAAGCACAGAAGAAAGGATTCTTGTATAAATCCTTTTTTAAGAACAACATATGCTTGGATTACCC
Source organism: Artocarpus hirsutus (assembly GCA_946598075.1). Lineage (NCBI taxonomy): Eukaryota > Viridiplantae > Streptophyta > Magnoliopsida > Rosales > Moraceae > Artocarpus > Artocarpus hirsutus. The sequence continues at coordinate 18,451 of CAMOHE010034895.1, read as the reverse complement.
ATAGACTATCCAGGAAGCTTTGAATAGAGTAAAAGGATGGATCAACCTAGAAGAAGAAAACGAGCGATGCGAATGAAACTCACCAAAAGCAAAGATCAAGTTAGGTGGGGGCAAAGATAGCTAAAGACATGGACAGACTGAAGAGGATAAACAAAGACACCGCCAAAAAAGGAGTGGAGGAGAAAAGAAGAGAAGCTGTGGCCGAATAGAACACTGTCTCCACCAAAGTATGCTTTGAACATATCCCTGATGGAACTTGTCACATAGCTTGACAAAAAAACTATGTAAGGTGGCTAAACAAGATGGCCTAAGTCGATCATGCGACAACACAAAATACTACAAGTTTCATAAGGATACAAGACATTTGACAGTTGACAGCAACGCTTTGCGATTTGAAATTATAGAATTGTTGAAGAAAGGGCATTTAAGGGAATACCTTTTGAACGAGGAAGGAAAGTTTATGGCCTCAATAAAGACTGAGGGAGGAAGTTAGAATGACAAGCACATGAGAAGGCACCTTCACCCCCACCAATCTGGAAGGTCATCGGAGCTATACGTGGCGGCTCTATCCTCAGTAGAGAATCCGCTAATTAGATGAAGGCTCACTAGCGTAGAGCGAGCCAGGCAATAGTCAGCTCGATTACTGATGATTACGGGAAGCACATCATTTCATTTTGAAGTGACAAAGTGTTCAGGCTAGACACTCCACACGATGATGCTCTGGTTATTAAAATCAACATTGTAAATTGTGAAATCTGCAAGATATTGGTTGATAACGAAAGTTCTACCAACATCTTGTTCCTTTCAATGCTGAAGGAGATGGAAATTGATGAAGACAAGATCGAGAGATCCTCGACGTCATTGGTAGGTTTCAACGAAGAGGCAACAACAGCCATTGGGAGATTCAAACTCCTGATTTATGCAGTGGGTGAACAAGATGACTAGTTTTCTCATTATGGATTGCCCTTTGGGGTATAACATCATTACTTGGAGGCCTTGATTCATGCTATGAAGGCCATCTTATCGACATATCACCTAAGGATAAGGTTCCTAAAAAAGCGAGGGATCATAGAGTTACAAGGAAGTCAGGAATGGCATAGAGCTACTATGCTACTACTATGAAGCAAAAGAAAGTCTTATAGTAATTACAGACAAGCAGACAAAATGGATCAAGCAATCATGACTGCGTCAAATCAGCTTTAGAACAGCTTGATGAAGAGCAAATTGATCTAAAAGATGACAGACGAATAGTGAAGATCAGGTTACAGCTAGATGCCAAAATAAAATTAGAAATAATTAACATTTTGAAAGCTAACAATGATTGTTTCGTGTGGTCTCATGCAAATATGCCAGGAATCAATCCAAGCATTATTTCGCATCGACTAAACATCAACCCTGACCACAAATCCATGTGACAAAAAAGAAGAAAGCTTGGGGTTGAACAAAACAAGATTGTGAAAGACAAAGTCAAAAGACTGCTTGATGCAAGGTTTATTCGTCCAATATAGTACCTGGATTGGCTTGCAAACGTGGTGATCGTCAAGAAGAAGAATGGAAAGTGGTAGATGTGCATGGATTTTACGGTAGCATGCTCGAAAGATAGTTATCCGTTGCGTCACATTAATCGGCTCATCGATGCAACAGTCGATCACGAAGTCTTGAGCTTTCTCGATGCATTTTTTGGATACAATCAGATTTTCCTACACCCAAAAGACCAAGAAAAGACCACATTTATCACTGAGCAGGGGATTTTTAATTTCAAAGTTATGCCCTCCGGATTGAATAACGTAGGAGCTATTTATTAGAGGCTGGTTAACATGATGTTCAAACATCAGATCAGTAAGAACATGGAAGTTTACATTGATGGCATGTTGGTCAAGTCTTTACAGGCCCATCTCCAATCAATGCCTGCAAGAATGCTTCTATATTCTCTGAAAGTACAATATGAAGTTGAATCCAAAGAAGTGCATCTTTGGGGTGGTGAGCGGTATGTTCTTGGGTTACCTCGTGATGAAGCGTGGAATTGAAGTGAACCCAAACCAGATTAAAGCCTTCTAATTGATGCCATCTCCAAGAAGCAAGCATGAGATACAGAAGCCCACTAGAAGAGTCACAGCCTTGAGTCGATTCATAGCACGATCATCGGACAGATGCCTTCTGTTTTGCTAATTGCTCAATAAAAACACAAAGTTTGAATGGAATGAATGATGCAAACAAGTGTTCCAAGAATTGAAGAGATATTTGACCACTTTGCCAATCCTATCGAAGCCCAAAGACGGAGAGCCACTCTATCTGTACTTGGCAATTTTAGAAACTACTGTGAGTTTGGCCCTAGTTCGAGAGGAAGATGTGATCCAAAAACCAATTTTCTTCGTAAGTCACACAATGTTGGATGTCGAAACAAGTAATTCTATTGTTCAAAAGCTCACGCTTGCACTCATCATGTCAGCTCGAAAGCTCTGCCTGTACTTTTAAAGCCACACTATTGTGGTGTTGTCGACTAACCCGATGCGAGCTATCCTACACAAACTTGACATCTCTGGAGGTTGATGAAATGAGCCATTGAGCTGACGGAGTTTGACATCAAATATAGACCTCGGATAACGTTAACAACACAAGTGTTTGCCAACTTTGTTGCAAAATTAACGTATAGTCTAGACGAGCAAGGATTGAAGAAATGGACTGTGTAAGTTGATAGATCTAGTAATGAAAAGGGCTCACGAGTAAGAGTGATACTTAAATCACCAACTAGAGGAAATCAAGCTGAGTTTTTGACTAAGATTCAAACCCACCAACAATGAAGTTGAATACTTGGCTATGGTTGCTAGCATAAGGCTTACTACCGCGTTGGAGGCTTCTGAACTTATTGTGGAAAGTGACTCTACTTTGATCGTTAACTAGATAAATGGAGACTATAAAGCCCGAGACGAGAAGATGCTTTTATACCTAAAGCTGGTTAGCAAGCTTAAGGCATGTTTGATCATTTTGAAGTGAAGCATATCCCATGAGAATAAAACTCTAGAGCTAATGCACTTGGCTAATTTGGGATCTTCAATCGAAGTCAGTGAGAGAAGAATAATTCCCTTGGAATCGATTAACAATCTGAGCATTGAGTTGGCCGAGGAGATGAATTATGTGGACCTAAGAGATGATTGAGGGACGCCCATTGAGATGTACATACATGACAGATGGTTACTAAAAGACAAGCAGATAGCTAGGAAGATCAAAGTTCAAGCCACAAGATACTGCTTGATCGATGAGAAGCTCTACTGGTGCTCTTTTACAGGTCCTTATCTCCATTGCCTTGGGGACGATGAAGTAGAGAAAGTCATCCACAAAATACACGAAGGCTTGTGTGGCAATCATTCAAGAGGAATATCATTTTGTAATAAAGTTAAAAGGCTAGGATTCTATTGGCTAACAATGCAGAGTGATTAGGAAAACTTCGCTTAGAAATGTGATAGTTGCTAGAGACACACACCTACCATTCACCAACCTACAGAGGAACTCTCTTCAGTTAGTTCGTCGTACCCATTTATGCAGTATTCGATAGACGTGGTCAGACTATTTCCTTCTGCTCCTGGGCAAGTTAAGTACCTCATCATCCTTATGGACTATTTCTCCAAATGGGTCGAAGCTGAAGCATTTGCGGATGTTAAAGAGCGAGATGTCAAAAGATTCATTTGGAGAAATATTATTTGTCGATTCGGAGTGCCAAGGGAGATCATCACCGATAATGGCTCCCAATTCATTTCCTCATCCTTCAAGAAGTTCTATCATGGCTAGGACATTGTTCTAAGTTTCTCTACACCAAGGTACTCGTAAAGGAAATGGGCAAGCAAAAGCAATGAACAAGACAAATGTGAAGAACTTGAATAAAAAACTGGAAGCTAGGAAAGGCCGTTGGGTCAAAGAGCTCCCCATTGTGCTTTGGGCTTATCAAATAACTCCAAGAAGGGCAACTAGCGAATCTCCTTTTCCTCTCGTGTATGAAACAGAAGCCGTCATCCTTGCTGAGATAACCGCTTGAGATCTTTGAGTCGATTACTTGCTCTTGAACAAAGCGAAGAGAGATGAAATGCTGCAAGATGCATTGGATTTGATAAACGAGAAGAGGAACAATGCCTTTTATTGCCTTGGATGTTACCAATAAGCAGCCACTAGGTATTACAACCAGAAAGTGAAAGTTATGAGGTTCCAAGAGGGCAAACTTGTACTCTAAAAAGTTTTTCAGATTACAAAGGAAGCTTACGCTAGAAAATTAATGGCTAATTGGGAAGGTCCTTATCGAGTTCAGTCTGTCGTTCGAGACAGGGTATACAAGTTAGAGAAGCTAGATCGATCAATCATTAGCAAAAGCTAGAACGCGAATCATCTAAGGAAGTATTATGTGTAACACTCCCAAATTTCATTTTCTTTATTTTGAACTATGTAATTGAACTACATTCGGCTTGATCCCTACACATGGGTATGTAGGCAGCTCGTAAACTATATAAATGAGTGTAGCTGCTTTATTAATTCAAATTTTATTTTCCCAGGATTACCAACAAGTTGTTCTCAAGTCAAATCACTTTGATTTATGCTTGCCATCTTCATGGCTCAACTTTAGACTCGACCAATTCGATCCAAACACAATCCTCTATTTGAACTCAATCTAAAAATGCCATCTTCATGGCTTCAGGCTCGAGCAACTTGATCCAAAATCGCTCCTACTATGACATCATGGCACTTTGGACTCGATCTTCGGATTAGATCAATTCGATCCAAATTTCCATAATGCTATTACCAAACTTGATCAATTTGATCCAACTTCCCTATTATGCTAGTACCATGGCTAACTTCAAGCTCAATCAATTAGATCCGACTAAGCTTCAAAGCCATGGTTCTACATGAACTTGATTAACTCTCCTAGAGTTTAGTCTCATTTTGCCATCTTCATGGCTTATATATATATTGGACTTGGTTAAGACTCTCCGAGTCTAATCTCAGTTTGACATAGGACTTGGTCAATTTGCCTTAAGTTCAATCCTATATTGCCATCCAGGCTTAGCCCTTACTCTGGATTGGTTAACTTATCCTGAGTTTGATCCCGAGATGTCATCTTTGTGGCTCAGTCCTAACTTTGGGCTCGTTCATCTTGCTATGAATTTGATCCACGCTATCATAATGGTTTGATTTGACACGATCGGTATTTTGTTACTTAATCAAATTTTATCACCACTGTTTGCCATTCTCATGGCAACTCACAAGCACAACAATTAATTCATCATTTGTTGGCATGATGGTTTAAATTTTGTTAAGTTCTACCAAGTATTTGATAGCCAATTATATATTATAGTGTATGAGAAATATGCAAAGTTGAATATGGTTCTATATTTGGAGCAATGAAGGTTGTTCAATACAAATTGTTCAAGCATTGGAAAACAAAAGAATAACAAGACAAATTTTTTGCTGAATCTCCCCGTCTGTAGATCAAACATTCTCTCCTTCAGTCGGCTTGATAATGGGGGGCTCTACAACTTTGCCACCCGTCATCGGCATGTCACTTCTTGTTTCAAGAATAGAAGGTTCGACTAGAACATCTTGGCGGATCAACTCGCTTTCATTAACAACCTAAACATTAGAGTTGTTCGAGGATAGCAGCTCATGCAATTCCTTGATCTCTTCATCGATTGCTTTAGCATTGAGTTTGCTTAACTTGAATTCCATTAAAGCCTCAAGCCATGCCTTGAAGGAGGAAGTGCTGTGGACCTCAAGTAGCTGTTCCTTGATTTCTTCGATGACCTTGTCCTTGGCTTCCATTGTTTTCCTGAGGTCTTCGATCTTCTTCTTAGCCAGATGAAGGTTGCTGCCCATGCTTAGTATCCTTTCGTTCGACCTATTCAATGCATTAGCTGCATCATCGAGTTCTTTCTTCCTACCGTCTCTCTCATACCAAACTTTCCTAAGCTCTTCTCCAAGCTCCTTATTTTTAAGCAGCTCCTGCTCGTACTTGTGAGCAGCTTTGTTTGCAAAGATATTGTGGAGTAGAAGGGCCTACATGATAGAAAAGTTCAATATGAATCGACTAAAATGAACTCAGACCATATGAAGATGATTTTGTGCTTTACCTGTCCCATAGCTGTAGCCGATTCATTATATAGCTGAGAAAATGGCTTCCTACCAAGAAGCTCCTCGTCCTTGTTGAAGTAAAAATTTACAGCTGTTTTTGTCGTCGCCTCCTTGTCTTGGGTGATGTTGATGTCCTCTAGGACATCAAGGGTTTTCTTGGGAACCCTTGTCATGACATCTTTGGGTAGACTGGAAGGCTTGGCCCCTTTTCTTTTCTTCGACGATGGGGGCTGAATGTCGAATGAAGGTGGTGAAGGGAGTTTGGATAAATCGACTAGAAGGACTGTCTCTTTTTAGATTGTGGGCTTGCCAGTGTCGATTTTCTTTTTCTTCGCTGCTCTCTTAGTAGCTTTCTTGTTCCTCATCTCGCCAACCGAAGGGAGTGTGACCTTCGTTGTTGATAGTGTAGTGTCTCTGAGAACAGCATCTTCGTCAGATAAAGGAGCAATATATTTGGATGGACAGTATAGTCGCTGAAGTGCACTGCGGCATACAAAAACCCAATCAATTCGTTTTAGGAATCAAATAGGAATGCCTGTTGGAATTTCTTTGAAGTGCTTCCAAATTGACGACTTCTCGAGTCAATTAGTTTATGAGATTTCAGCCCAAGTCCACTCATTTAAACCAAGCAATGCATTCAACCTCGTTTGGACCCTCTCATCGATTGGAGCTAGATGATTTAGCTCGTAATCTACAAAGAAAGATAGCGTTTAAGATTAGTTGGAATTACTACTTAAAATAAATGCAAGTATCGATGCTTACCAATGTGACCAAAAGCAAACAAAAAAGGGAATCGAGCAGTAAGTTCAAAAGAATTGCAGTTTTTTGACATGAAGAAGTATCTTTCTTCCCAATGTCTATCAGCGTTAACGAATTCTATGATGAATTGCTTCGATTGCCAGTATACAAAATAGAAGCAACTCATATTTTTGCTATTTGGCTTCAAATAGTAGCATCAGAGAAAGTTATATATGTCAAAGTCGATGCCAGCCTCCTCTATGAGTACCATAAGGGCAATAAGTAGTCGGACCCTGTTCAACATGAGTTGAGTCATGGAGATGTCGAAGTGGCCAATGATCTCGATCATAAACTCTAGAATTGGCAGTTGAAGGCCAAGCTTGAACCACTTGGTGTATACACAAAACCAGTTGTCATTTTGTGTATGTGCTCATTCTCTTAGATAAGGCAAACACATTTCAACTAAGGATGGGATTCTGTATTGACCTAATCGTCAATAAATTCCCCTCAGTCAAGACAGACTGTAGATTCTTCATAAAAAATGATACTCTTTAAGTGGGAGAAATATACTTCCTTTTTTTGAGCGATTCTATTTGATCATCTCTTTTTGAAGGACCCGCTGGCTGGTTTCGCTCTTCCACTGGGTTGGGTTTGCCGCCTCACGGCTGGTCCCAGCACCGCCAACTCTTAAACTCAATTTGATAATGGATTGTTGGCGAATCATTTCATTTACTTCTCTTTCGTCGCTGCTCGACTAAGGGTCCTCACCACTACTTGTGCTTAAGTCAATGGAGATTGCTTTTGACATTTTTACTAAAACAAGTTTTTCAAAGGATATCTAGGGCAATCTCAGCAGTTCGTAAAGTTCTAAAGTCACGATAGCCAAACAGGCCAAGGAATCATAGATTTTCTCAAAAAATGGTATGAAAATGGTATTAAAAAGCTCAAAATTGAAAGAGAAATAAGGTTACGGAAAGAAAATTGCAAGAAAATCAAAAGAAAAGAGAGAAATCCTGCCTAGAAATTGCTAGGAAACTCTAAAAAAATGAAAGAAAATCACCTTGAGTTCAAAAAGGAAGAATCAAAATGAAAAAGAGAGAAAAATGTATGTTATATACTGCCCAAAGGTGTTTGATCGACAATTGAGATCAATTCAAAGCCATTTGATCCAAGGGCTAGGGTTTCATGTCTTTTCAAATTCCCGCTTAAACCAAGGTCGTGTCCTTTGGAATCAGATGCATACGTCAACGCTGTAGAGATATTTTGTAGCCTTTCAATCACATTGTGACACGTGTTTCAGGTAGTTGAGTATCGCGATTTCCCAAGGAAGGGTAATGATTTGAGTACGAATACGAAATTTCAATCAAGGTGACTTATCGTCAAATTAGAGCCTAACCTTTGATCACTGCTGTAGTTGATTACATCGACTAAGGAGTGGAGGTTAACTATTTAGGTACAATTTTGTTAGGCCTAAATTACCTATAGGCCCAGACGGCTCATAGTTGTAAAATGGGTCGAATAGATCGAAGTGAGTCAATTGATATAAGAATTGCAAATCGAATTGTTTTATTCGATTGGCTCGATCTTGCTTGTACTGCATCAGTTGTTGAATGTATGACTCCTCTCTAAGTGTTTGATTGGATTGATCGCCACGAGTTGACAGTTATCAACACGAAGTAGTGGTTACTTACATGTCTGATCATGAACCAAAATGTGGGGAAAGCATGATTCTTGTAGCATATTACAAGTCGCCATGTGTCCCACTATTGTAGTTACCCACAGCGCATCACTTCACTCCATCAAACTGTTGGAGGTGGCATCTCATCCCTGCTCTATATAAAGGGCTAGCTTCCTTGTTGTGGGGGATATTGAAAAAAGCATACAGAAACACTACCAAATTAAATTCTCATTTTTTCTTTCTACTCTCTTGTAAACTGTACCTAGAAATCATATTATAATGAAGTATAGTGGACGTAGCTCTTTTAACAGAGTGAACCACTATAAATTCTGCTTGTGATATTCTTGTTTTTACATCATTATTTTATTCTATCCATTACAATTTGATCTTGCACATTTACTTGAGCTAATAGGCCTAATTAACGGTGATTTGAGGGCCTAATTTTCTTGAACAAAATTCAAACGATCCATGTTAACATTTTCATATTTGATTGTAGATCCACCGTCTAAACCTGGTAACTTCAATTACAAGCAACAATGGCTGACGATGGTAAAAACATTTATCCCAAGCCAAATAAGGAGGCACAAACGATTCCACAGGAAGTCGAGCAGCTAGAAGTCATTGTTGCAAGAAGTGGAAATGCTAAAGGAACTTCCTCAAGAGTAGGTAGCCTACTCTTAAGAGTGAGACAGACAACTACAGCAGCTTTGTAACAATAACAATTCGCTCATAAGTCAAATCAGCTACCAGAGCTCCCAACTATTGGCGTATTCCTGGTTTTACCTATATCCTAAGTATTCGACCGCTCCAATAATACAGTGGCAATACCAAATGCCATCCTCCACTAGACAACAGCCTATGTTTAGTCCTATGGGTAGGATGCAACCTTTGTACACGATGATGAAACCAATAGCTGTGACTACAAGTGCATCAACTCATGTGACCTTGTTTACCCCACTAAACACGACAGCAACGATGACTACACTACCAGATATCAGGAGGCAAGAAATAGGGGTTTCTAGGATGTCTAGTGCAAGAATTGATTAGTCAAATCAACAGCCTGCCACTACTCTTATTCTAGCCTTACTGATAGTAGAATCCATTTAGTAGATGATGCGAGACATGCTCGAGCAGAATACAAAACTTGTCAAAGATTAGATCGATCAAAAAGTTACCAAAGCTACTAGCAAGTCCTTGTACTTTATGGCATCTCCAAAAACATCTATAAAACTCCTTTCATGAGAAGAGTCACTACAATGGTTTAGTAATTTACCTCCTAAGTAGATCAACAGCTTTGGGGAATTGGCCGATTTGTTCGTCAAAGCGTAAACAATTCATGTTAAGATAGACAAGACCACCAAAGATCTTTGGTCGATTGTTCAAAGTCATGGTGATTCTCTATGGGCATACATCACGAGGTTTAGGAAAGCTATTTCAGAAATCTCAAAATTGGAAGATGGCACCACCAAGGAAGCACTAAAAAAAGGATTACTACATAAGTCTTTGTTCAAAGATAGTATCTACTTAGACTATTCGCAAACGATCCAAGAAGCACTTAATCAAGTAAAAGGATGGATAGATCTAGAAAAGGAGAACAAATGATGCGAGATAGAAATAGCAAGAATGAGAGCTCATAAAAGGACAGAGTGACCACCACCCTAAGACTAGACCTAATCAAAAAGTGTAAAATAAGACCCACCAAAGAAGGAATAGAGGAGGAAAGATGAATGGAAGACCTAAGGGGGAAGCAAAAAGCTGTTGTCTCTACAAAGGTATGCACTTAACATCTCTCTAACTAAGCTGATTGCTCAGCTCGAAGGGAAAGACTATGTCAGATGGCTAGGAAAGATGGCTCTAAGCCAATCACGTGACCAATCTAAATATTATGAATTCCATGAAGACATTAGCCACATGACGATCAATTGCAAAGCCCTATGAACAGAGATAACAAAATTGCTAAAAAAGGGCCATTTAAGGGAGTTCCTATCAAAAAGAGGCCAATAAACATGTAGGCTCGATCGCAAGCGAAGTGGGAAGGCTTGGAGTACAGCTATGATATCGTGAACCAAATCAAGGCCCTTCAAAGAAGGCCAAGTTAAATGACAACTAGTACAGCAGAAGAAGAATTTAGTGAGCACTCGATCTTATTTCATAACAATGAGGTGTCTAGCCTTGATCGCCCACACGATGATACACTTGTGATCAAACTCAATGGCGTCAACTATGAAATTGGAGGATCTTCATTGCAATGGAAGCTCGACGGATATTCTATTTCTTTTGACATTGAGAGAAATAGAAATTGATGAGAATGAGATTAAGAAGACAAATACTACCCTCGTTAGGTAGAGGCAACTACAGCAATCGGAAGATTCAAGTTGCCAGTTTATGTAGCTGACGAGAATAAGATGACAAATTTTCTTGTCATGGATTGCCCTTAGGTTATAACATGATCCTTGGGAGACCTTGGATATATTTGTTGAGGGCGGTCCTTTCCACTTACCATCAGAGGATTCGTTTCTTGATGAAATAAGGGGTATGGGAAATTAAAGGAAGTCAAGATGCCACCACGGTTTGTTGTCTTACAACATTAAAGCAAAAATCAAAAGTGGCCTTATAGCAGCTATAGACAAGTACATCGAACAAGTTGAGTAGACAAGAGTGGGAGGAACTAGTACTTGAGCAACTAGACGAGGTGCAAATCAACCACTAAAACAAGTGAAGAAATATGAACATTAGATGCAGCTCGACCTTGAGGTAAAATCAACAATTATTGGTTTTCTTAAAGCTAATGGAGATTGCTTTGCATGGTCCTATGCAGACATTCCAGACGTTAACCCAAGCATTATAACTCACTAGTTGAATGTCAACCCCAATCATCGGTAAGTGTGACAAAAGTAAAGAAGACTAGGGATCGAGTGTAACCAGATAGTCAAAGAGGAAATGAGACACTTGCTCGAGGCAGGTTTTATCCGACTGGTGTAATACCTAAATTGGCTCACAAATGTAGTGATTGTTTAAAAGAAAAATGGAAAGTGAAGGAAGTGTGTGGATTTCACAAATTTAAGCAAGGCCTATACAATGGATAGCTTCCCACTACCTTATATCAATCAACTTGTTGATGTGATTGTAGGTCATGAAGTCTTGAGCTTTCTTGATGCTTTCTCTGGCTACAATAAGATTTTTTCAATCATGAGAAGACAACGTTTATCACTAAGTAGGGTATTTTTTGTTTCAAGGTCGTACCTTTTGGCTTGAAAAATGCCGGTGCAACTTACCGGAGGTTGGTTAACATGATGTTCGAAGAACAAATCAGTAAGAACATGAAAGCATATATCGATGATATGCTAGTAAAATCTCTATAAACTCAACTTCATATATAGCTTCTACAAGAGTGCTTTGACATGCTAAGAAAGTACAAAATAAAGCTAAATCTGGAGAAGTGCACGTTTGAAGTCACTAGTGGAATATTTCTTGGATATCTAGTGCCAAAGTGAGGAATCAAAGAAAACCTAGACCATATTAAGGCTTTGTAGCTTATGCCATCTCCATGAAGCAAGCAAGACATCCAAAAGTTAACGGGATGAATGGCTATGCTCAGCAGGTTCATCCTACTCCTCGAATAAGTGTCTCCTATTCTTTCAACTTCTAAAGAAAAACACCAAATTCGAGTGGAGCGATCAATACGAGTAAGCCTTCCAAAACCTCAAGAGGTATCTTTTGACCCTCATATTTTGTCAAAGCCAAAGGATAGGGATACTTTGTGTCTTTGTAGTTTTAGAAACAGCAGTCAGTTTAGCACTCGTTAAGGAAGAAGATTTGATCTAGAAGCCAGTTTTCTTCATGAACTACACCCTAATAGATATAGAGACAAGATATGTAATATTTGAGAAGCTTGTGTTTGCACTCATCATGTCTGCATAGAAGTTTCAACCATATTTTCAAGGCCACATCACCGTTGTGCTCTCTTTGTACTCGATGAAAGAAATTCTACGCAGGCCTGATGATTTAGGTCGGTTGACGAGATGGACAGCCGAACTCACCAAAATTGATATTAAGTACAAACCAAGAAAAGCATTAAAAGCTTAGATGTTGGCAGATTTTATGGAGGAGTTAATATACAAACCCAAAAAGGACGAGCTGAAGGTGTGGACAATGCAGGTAGATTGATCTACTGATGAGAAGGGCTTAGGAGTTGGGTTTTGCTATGATCACTATTTGATGAAGAGATTGAACAAAGTTTTCGATTAGGATTTAAGGCAAGGAACAAAGAAGCAGAATACAAAACTATGATCGCTGGATTAAAGTTAGCCAAGACACTGGGGGCCGTCAAGCTCCTTGTTGAAAGCTATTCGACTCTAGTCATCAACCACATCATCGGCGAATACGAGGCTTAAGACAAGAAGATGGTGTCGTACCTATAACTTGTCAACAAACTCAAGTCCAAGTTCTACAAGTTTGAAATGAAACATGTCCCACAAGAGTCGAACATAAGAGCTGATGCACTTGCTAACCTTGGCTCACTCGTTGATGTGAAAGAGAAAACACTTAGATTAATTAAGCTCCCTAGCATAGAAGAGCTTAAAGAAGTGCAACACATAGACCCAAGAGATGACTAGAGAATGCCAATCGAGATATACATTAATTAAGGGTGGTTATTGGATGACAAGCAGATCTCACAAAAAATCAAGGTCCAAGCTACCAAATATTGTTTGATCGATGGGAATCTATACAGGCGATTAATTGCAAGATTTTACCTTCGGTGCTTGGGAAAAGATAAAGTAGAGTGAGTGATTCGGGTAATGCATGAAGGGTCTTGCAACAAAGGGCCAACAAGAAACCCAAATTGTGTTAAGAATGAATCAAGCCCAACGAGTGGTCAATTTGAGCCCAATTGTTGCTATTGTGTTCGCCAGTCCGTTGTTCGCTCCATTTATGGCATTGATCGATTCAATAGCAGTGGTTTAATTAGAGTATCTATTCAGCTCATATACGATGCATTCACATGTTATCCACTAAAGTGTTGGTTTGATTGGATCGTTGAAATAGGTTTGAGCTCAACAAATAAAACCAGAGACTCACTAAATCATGAAGGAGAACGTGGGGTTGAGGTCTAGAAAGTTTACCCAATATAGAGACGGCATGTGTCCTACTACCTTAATCCTCATCAGATCCACTCTCTTAACTTACTAAAGCCCATGATTTTACTAGGGACCCCTATAAATAGACGTTAAGAACACCATTTGAGGGATCTAAATTATGATATATAGAAACTTAGTAGAAATATTTCCAAGAGCATTCTTTTCTATTTTTACTGTCAAATTTGTTTCTTGTATTATTTGTCAGCATTATAATGGAGAGACAATAGTGGACGTGAATTTATTTACAAAGTGAACTACTCTAGATTCGGTGTTTGGTGTCTTTGTTTTGTTGCATTTGTTTCTTTAAGTTTTGTTGATTTGGTTTCATTATAACTGGTTGTCTAATCGTGTTAATGAAGCTTGCATGGAATCTTACAACGGTGATTTGAGAGCCCAATAATCCATAATTTAATCTTAAATAGTATTCTAATCATTTTTAATTTAATTATTGATCCAACTTCTACAATAAATATATAAGTAAAAAAATTACTAGTAAATTTTTTATTGTTATTTACTATAAATATTTTTGAAATTTATTATATTTCAAGAATTTTTGAAAATGGTATTTATTACAATTTCCCTAATTTCGTTTATTTGCCTTTTAAAATTGTAATTTCCCTCCTTCAATTGATAATGCAATAGGTTAACAATATAAATGGCCAAGTTATATTTATTGAATTAAAATGTAACTTCTACCCTAAAATGATATAATTAAAATAAATACTATTTAATTATATAGTATGAGATATGATATCACTAAAATAATTACTACGCCATTAAAGATATTTTTAAAATATTTTAACTTTTGTGTTGAATTTTAATTTAATAGATCATATATTATAATTCTTTCTAGTGCTATTTGGTGAGTTTTCTCAAGTCAATTTTGAGAATACTACTTATTGGGGTACACTTCGGACCAGCTCAAATTGCCCACAGGCCCTAACAGCCCAATAATAGTGATCGAACAAATCAAACAAGACCAGCTCAATCGAATCGACTATTCGTTTGGTTCATTGGGATCGATTACTTATTCTGAAAACTTTTCGTCCAAACATGATCCGTGCACTTTCAGGCCATTGTTCGTCCAGACCGATTGTCTCGATTCGACGGTTAATAGCACGTTCTGACGGTTAAAACACATCAAGTCCTGGACCGAAACATGAGAAAGACATGATTTCTGTAGCTAATCATCAACCAACACGTGTCCCATATTACAGTTACTTACAAGGCACTACCCACTCCGCTTGACGATTGATGGTCACGATTCCATCTCATACTCTATATATAGAGGGAAGGTAGCTTAGTTAGGGGACATAGAAAAAATAGATACTGGAACCCTACCAATTTATTCTCTGATTTTCCTTTGTAAACTTGTACTGATTGTTTTCATAGTGAACTACAGTGGATGTAACTCTTCATTAACAAAGTGAACCACTATAAATCTTGCATGTTCTTTTATATCTACATTATTTTGTTCATTTTATCCTAATCTTGCATATATATCCGAGTGAACATATCCATTTAACGGTGATTTGAGGGCCCAAGTTTCTAATTATTTGATTTGGAATTTCAACAATTTGATTGTAGATCCACCGTCTACACTACTTAAATGGTATTGTTTTTCAATCCTACTACTTATATAAGAAAGTTTGAAATATGACACTTCTTATAAGTATAAAGACATTATTGTTGCTAAGTATTTTAGGTAAAAGTTAGATAAATATGTGTTATTTAAGGATATTTTAGTCTTTTTTGTTAGTTGACACCATATAAATCAAAGAGAGTAGAAAATAGTACAAAATTATGATAGAGAAAAAGTGGATGTCACCTATTGAAAGATGCATTTTAAGGTCCCCTCTTTATTAATCATCACTATTCAAATATAGGACTCTCGTGTTGATTACAAGGTTATTAAGTTAAATTCTACCGCTTGTACCATTTTATCCAGTGCATCTTGAAAATGGTTTGGCAAAAAAGCAAACGGTTATTTTCAGCCCTTGATATAAAAATGGTGCTTTTATCCTTTCAAAAAGACAAACAGTACTTTTGTCTATTGGAATTGAAATAAGAAACGCAGCGGAAGAGGCGGATCGTTGACAAACAAAAATTTTCTAAAAACTTTGTTCATCGGGAATAGATATATAATTTTAATTAATAATAGAAAGCTTTAGAAATTTTACTAACCTTTTGAAGACTTTTAGGGTATCCTAGCTTTCCTCTTTGACACCACGATCTTCCAATCCAGGCCTCCACACCAATGGAAAGACGAGTGGGTGTCAAACTGCAAGAATGAATTTTCCTCACACTTTTCTAAATCTGCTATGTACTCAATACATGAGATAGCAGACTTTTTTTTTTAGAGAAGAACTCTTAGTTTTTCTCTCTGAGTATTTTGTAAAAGTTACGTGAAAGAAAAAACTCTTGAGATAACTGTTATCTCTTCCTATTTATATCTGAGCAATTAGTTATTTTTTAATTGACTTTTTTTTTCTTTTTTTTATTTAACATATATATATATATATAAGACTGAACATTTACGGAAACGTAAACGAATCTGGCAACTTTACTTTTTCTTGTTTTTAATTAACGAATCACTTTAAGATTCGTTTCTTATATATATATATATATATATATAAAGTAAAACGTAAACGTTTATGTGAAACGTAAACTTTACGTTCCTTTTTTTTTAGTTTTATATTAATATATATATATATATTAATATATTATAAAAACTCATAAAAAAAAAAAGATTTGGTTCAAAACCACATATATATATATATCTACATTCAAAAATAAATCACATTTATTTAAAAATAGATTTAATTAACTAATGCTCAGTCAAATGTAACAACATTTATCACATTATATTATGTGTCACAGAGAACATTTTTCTGTGTCACATTAATAATTTAAGTGTGAAATAATTAATTCAAAATTCAATAATTCTAAACTGAATATGTAATTCATTATATGCATAAATCCAATATAGTGTTATAGATGTGGCATTGGGGACCTATGGACCTATAACCCAAGCTCCAATAAATTTGACAATTAATCAAACTCTTTAATTTATGTGTCAAATTTATTAGTTTCAATGTTACTCCACTAAAAACCTGAAACTGAACTCTTGAGATTATAGTAAAATTACTCAAAGAAAATTAACGAGTAGTCCATTGATATAATCATTACATATAAGTCAGTTCTCCATAAATAGTTCATAATATGAGTTAGGTTCAATTTTCGTTTACCTCTCTTATTATATCTTTATCCTTGAGTACCAATAATTCTCTAATGAACAGTTAATTCATAATCTTATTATGAACGAACGCTCTACTGTTCAAACCTTAAATCATCACTCAAGAGAACTATTTTTCTAACTTCCATAGGAAAAGAATGGATTCCATATCTGTATAATATTATTCCCAGCCACTTATTACATTATGTTTCCAAGATGCTAAGTTATGATCTATGCTAAAACAAATCTTACCAAACAAATCAAAAAACATAATGTCATAAACAGGAGTCTAATAAATACTCAGGATTAAGACTGTCAAATATATGATCATCATAGTGATAAATTTGAATACTCCATTAATAACGGATGATTATTAAAGATTAATAATTTATCTGGTCCAGTCCTATATAATCTCATTATATAAATTACCTTCAACCCAATATCTCTACATTAATAGTCCGGATAATGACTATTTCATTCAAAATGAGATTGGACCGCACTTGTAATATTTAATTAAAGATCCTAAACTTTAATTAATTATTATAGACTATTTAAATTATTATCTATAAATTTTATTCCTAAGCACATAAGACTTATATGCTAAATTTATAGTCACATAAATAATCATGGTTTTCTTGATGTTTATAAATGTATTCATAACACATATATTAACCAAAATAATAACAAATGTCACTTTATTTATTTATCAACAATGTCACAGCTTTTAGGGCACCAAACCCAACAATCTCCCACTTGCCCTAAAGTAGGTGAGACATGTCTCTAAGACCTAAGCCTTCCAAGTGTGCCTCGAAGCTCTTTGCAGGTAACGTCTTGGTAAAAGGGTCGGTAAGGTTTTTTCCGATGCTATCTTCACAACTTTCACATCGCCTCGATGTATTATTTCTCTGATCAAATGATATTTTCTTTCTATATGCTTTCCTCTTTTGTGGCTTCTAGGTTCTCTTGAATTTGCGACTGCACCACTGTTATCACAATACAGTGTGAGTGCTTTATCCATGCCTGGAACTACTTCTAGATCATTTAAGAACTTACGGAGCCAAACATCTTCTTTAGTTGCTTCACAAGCAGCTACATATTCAGCTTCCATAGTTGAATCCACAATACAAGATTGTTTGATGCTTCTCCAAACTATGGCTCCACCACCAAAAGTAAACATTGATCCAGACATAGATTTACGTGTGTCTTTGTCTGATTGAAAATCAGAATCAGTGTAGCCAATGGGAATCAAATTCTCACCGGAATATACCAGCATATAGTTTCTCGTTCTCCTGAAATACTTAAGAATATATTTAACTGCTACCCAATGATCTAATCCTGGGTTGGATTGATATCGACTGACTATACCCACTGCATAGCAAATTTCTGGTCTTGTACACAACATGGCATACATTAGACTTCCCACTGCAGATGCATAGGGTACCCATCTCATGTTTTCTTCCTCTTGAGGTGTCTTAGGACACTGCTCTTTCGAAAGATAAACTCCATGACATGTAGGTAAATTACCTTTCTTGGAGTTTTACATCAAAAATC
>CAMOHE010034894.1:0-15047 GCA_946598075.1 Artocarpus hirsutus | reverse complement strand
GATTTATGCGTGGATCCGCGGAGCTAACATATAGCGGACCGGGATTACGGTCTGAGACACCGGCACGAGTATTGAGGTAGGACTTCTACCCCTTTCTTTGGTAGCCGATTTTAAAATGCTTTGGCCTAAAAAGGATTTCTATAAAAATGTATTCAAATGACTTATTGATAAAAGATTTTCATTATCTGTTTTCTAAAACAGTAGATTGAGATAGATTTTATGACAAACTTCATAATGAATATAAATGATTACATCTGATAAAGAAAAGATTTCATGAATCAGAGAG
This sequence comes from Artocarpus hirsutus, assembly GCA_946598075.1. Lineage (NCBI taxonomy): Eukaryota > Viridiplantae > Streptophyta > Magnoliopsida > Rosales > Moraceae > Artocarpus > Artocarpus hirsutus. Next base: position 14,761 of record CAMOHE010034894.1, on the reverse strand, counting down.
ATATATATGTATATATATTTTAGGGCATGATGCCATCTCAGAGATCGGGTTGTGTAGTGAACAACCTTGGGGGCAGGTTTCGAAACCCAGCTGGACCACTACGGTGGTGAATTACATATGGTTTGCCCAAGAAAAGAAAAACGGTATTCTTTCTGGTTGATTTATTTGAATTATTTTTGAAAGTTTATATTTTATTGAATTTCTCATTTAATTATTTATTTGTTGAGGGTCCCAGTTCATTTCTACATATTTATTTGATTTTGATAAATTTCTTTTAAAGTTAAATAATTTTCAAATATAGTCCTACTGAGCCTTTCGTTCACGTTTTTATTTGTTTTAAAATCTTAACCCTATGTGGATATCAGCATAGGATTGGAGAAGAGTCCGCCGACCGGACTTATGATCAGTAGAAGTATTTGCTAGGTTAAATTACCATTCAAGGCATATAAAAATTTAACTTCTCTTTTATTCTGGACTGTGGTTGTATCATAATATTGTCAGTACTATATGTGTGTGCACAATATGTGGGCCAATGGGACTCATACGCGTTCCACCTCATATTTAATTATTTTAATGTTATTTCTATTTGGTTAATTATTATGATGATTCATTTATTTCTTTAACTTTTCTATTCAAATGATTTTAAAATTATCACCTTTTTTATTTATAAATTTCATCCTAAAACCCTATTTTTTTTAACTAAATCTTTTATTAATTAACTTAATTAAACTACCACGTCACCTCCCGTACTCTGGGGCGTGACATAATTAGAATGGAACTTGTATTGAACTTTAGATAGCTATCCTATAAACTTCTTACAAGTCATTGATGGGCCCACTGTGTGTATATATATAAATGTAAACGATAACTGACAAAGATATAGCCACGAATGACATTGTGTTAGGATAAATAACCATAAAGCATATAATGTTTTGAAATGTATATATTTATATATGAATAAAGAATTTATTCATTATATTTACATGTATGTATTTTAAATATTTTAAGAATATCAAAAAAATTTCATGATTATCCATGTGACATTAAATATTATATATAAGTATTATATACAAGAGAATAATATTTAAAAATGATAATTAAAATGGTCAGTAACACATAATTAATAGTTATAATTATTTATTCAATCAAAGTATGAAATTTTTAATTGAGCGTTACTAATGCAAATTATTTCCATTAAAAATAGAACAATCTTATCCTAACTGCTAATGTAGTGAGCTATTAAATTAGTACACTATACATAATAAGATTATATAGGACCAAAACATGATGATATATGAAGAGCTAATAATTTCCGTTAAATATAGTAAATTTTAATCATATCGACCGATGGTCATATATAAGATGATTTTAATGTTGTGTTATTAATAGACTTCTATTTGTGGATTTATGTCTTTTGACTTACTCGGTATGGATTTGATAATCTAATCTTATTCTTTGTATCTTGGAGGCATGATGAAGTAGTAGTCATGAATGTTAATATTAAAATATGGAATCCATTTCTTCTCTAAGGAAAAACAGATAAATAATTCTCTTGAGTATTGAATCGAGGCTTAAATAATAAGAGCGCTCAACTCACGATTACGTTCATGCATTTATTATTCATTAAAGAATTAATGGCACTCAAGGATAAAGAAATAATTAAAAAGGTTAAAAGATTTTACCTAGCATTAATTATGAATTATTTGTGGGATCGGCTTTTATGTAATGACTATATCAAATGGACGACTCTAAAAAATAAGTAATTGAATATCTATAATTTCAAGAGTGAAATTCCACATATTTAGCAAAACTATATTGGAATTAATAAAAGAATATTAATTAAAGAGTTTAATTAATGTATTGGTTTTATTGAAGCTTGAAATTATGGGTCTATTAATCCCTACCATCCTTGAAAACACTATTTGTACAAATAGAATTATTGATTTAAATAATTTATTTAGAATTATAAAATTTTAAATTAAATATGACTCAAAATTAATTAATTATGAATTAATTTATATTTATTAAATAATTAGATTGTTTAAAAATAAAGTAAGATAATTAATTTTGGAAGTCACACAATGGGAGGGTCCCATTGTGTGTAGCGCTCATTCGCAAAGAGTAAAGTCCTCTTGTACACATAAAAGCTTGTTTACATAGTTTTCAATATTAGTATTTCCAATTTTAATAAATACGATTTAATTTAAATATAGAAAGTTTAATGTGGAGACAAATGAGATTGGTTAACAATTAGATTTTATTTTTCTTCTTCTCTAATTTGGCACCACACACAGATATGGTATCTGTGTGTGTGGCACCTATCACATATGAGAACGGAAAACTTGTGTCTTTTATTTAAATTAAATATTTGATATTAAAATTAAAATAAAGAGACTTTTCAAAATTGATTAGCTCTTTTGTTCTCTATATATAGAGGCCTCCTTTATTTGCTTAGTACATACTTGTGAGTCGTAGAAAGACTAAGAGTACTTTGTAGAAAAACACTCACATAGGCGTGTGAAGAGAGAAGAAAAAGAAGAAGAGTTCTTTTAGTACTCGAGTGATCACTAAGAAACTATATTCCTTCTATGCTCACACGTGCATCCATCCAGTGTCAAGGATTAAGCGAGAAAGACATTAGTTTCATAGATAGAGAACGTTTTTACAGTCCTCATTTCGGTTCATCTTCATCTCACTACCAGTAAACAAAGTGTTTACATATTTATTTATGCTCGAAATTAATATAATCAATAGCGTTTTACAAAAGGTTTTGAGCAAATTCTTGCTATACACGATCCATACATTTACCACGTTTCCGCTATATTTTGGGAAAAACAACCAACACATTCACACACACACACATACATATATTCCCCTAAATTTATTGTATGGTGTTTTCACTTACTTATTTGCGGTTATGATATTCTTTCTTCTTATTGTCCACCAAAGGGCAGAATAAGAAGAAAAGGAAATTAGCATAGAGTGGACCTTAAATATAACTTTATATCCTTAAGAGGTTACAAAAACTTTTCTTTTGAAAAGAGAACAATTTTCCCATTATTTTCTCTCTCTCTTTTTAGCTATTGGAATTGCTATTTTTTGAATTCAAGGCTGATATACATGGTGGAATTCAAAGTCAAGATCACCAATTCTAACTGCTGTACAAGTTTTAACATAGACCTCTTGCACGCAACGTTTTTCGCCAATCATATTACTGTTGTACAAGTTTTAAGCAGTTTGTCCAATTTGCACCAGGAGAAATGGCAGAGAAAATTCCAGTGCGCAAAAGAATTTGTGAAGCTCAAGGGACTCTTTTTCCTTATCACGCATAGCTGGCATGCGACTTTTTAGTCCTGAAATGAAGCCAATTTATTAATTTTTTTAGAGCATATTTAACACACCATATTATATTATATTATATTATATTATATATAAAAATATAATACAATACAATATAATATACCAAACAAGCCTTTAATAAGGCACATATCTTTTCCTTCTTATTCCGATAATTGTTGTTTCAATGTGTCTATTTAAATGTCCTTACAGGCAATTTTAATATTATCATTAATTTGTCAACAAGTCAAGTCATGTCATGAGTTTCCTTCACTTGTTATCCTTTTGAGTTTCTATGACCCCACAAATACAATCATGAGCACAAAGTTTTGAAAATCCTCATTTGATCATGTTCTTTCGTTTTATAAAACAATTTTTAATTCTTAGGAATTTCTACAGTAAAAATGCCTCTTTTTCTCCACCGGTGGGTATTGTAAAGTCAGTTTTGACTAGAGAGAACAATGACTTGATTACGAGGGTACATTATTCATATGGTGCTCAAGCATGTAGTATAGTCATTCTCCAAAGTATCAACTTCTTTTTTTTTTTTCAGTTCCTAGGCTTCAAATCAAACATTTTGAGATCCTTTCTGGAAGGCAATCCAACCCTTATGCCGGGACTGCAGAACAGGTCTTAAAATTTGACATAAACATAACTTAAGGAAAAAAAAAAAAACAAATAAAAGGGATGAAACCAGACATTGTGCTTGATGTTTTATTGTTTGGCAAAGCTTGATATACTGCAAACCAAGCCCAGCATCGAAGAAAATATAACTTCTGGAAAAAAAAAAAAATATCAACAGCACAGAAGTCATCGAACCCGAAATGCTGGCTGGGTCCTTTTTGCGAAGCGGTAGAGGTCAATATCCACGATCTAGAGCTGCAACGGAGCCCAACAAGATTCAAAACAAACCCCTTCAAAACAAACCCATACAACAAAAATCCCCTACTAGGACCAAGTTGCTCGAAAGTGAGCATGTAGTTTTTTTTTTTTTTTCATGAATACTTTTTATGTTTTTATTTTTTTTAAATTCTAAGAGAATAATTAGAATAATATGTGGATATTTTAAAATGTTTTTACTCTTAGTCACCTCAAATAAGAATGAATTTTTTGTGTGGTTTGTAAAACAAAGAAATGCTTTTATCTTATTAAAATGCACAAGATAAAATCCTGAATTTTCATTTGAAAAAAAGGAATGTCTTTGTAATTATCCCTTTAAATTATACTTTCCCTCAAATAATTTTGCATTCAAATCCTTGTTATTGACCAACATATAATTTAAAATAATAAATAAAGCACGAAAAGGAACATTACATACATATGAACATTGTGTTAAATATTATTTTTAAAATTTTTTGCCGCAGGGCATGCTATTTTGTCCTCCAGTCAGGCTTCTTTAGCCAATTGATCACATTTCAATAACCTGATTTCTGAGTGTAAGTATTTTTCTGACATATGGTGTACTGACTTTATCATGAACATTCATAAATTGAACTGCTAAATTTAACTCGAATGGTTAAAAACTTGCCATATTGATAGGGCAAGATAACGTACCTTGCAAATTCCCAAAATTATAAAGCTTCTCATATTCTCTAAAAATGAAAAGCAACCGCTACATCAAAAAATGCAAAAATTACAGTTTAAGTCTTTAAGATACAAAAATTGAAGAACTTTATAACGTTTTGTTTTGATGGGTAATAACAAAAAGAAACATAATGTTTTGTTCTATGTTTGCCCATAAAGATAAAAAGAAAGAAAATTGTACAATCGAAAAAGTTTGCTTACAACGAATTATTAGAATGAGCTTTTTATGATCAGGGATTAAAAAAAAAAAAGGTCAATAGAGATATGTTCTGACCACTAATTTGTATATAATTTTGTCAGTTTTATATATATTTTTCAATTTTGATATGATCCAACCAAATATAATTTTAGAGTTATTAATACTATTGACTTTTAAACTTTAAGATCTCCCTCACTTTACTTTTAAAACTTTAAAAATCATTATTTTACCTCTTAAACTTTCTAAACTTCCACTCTACCCCTTAAATTTAGAAAACTATAATTTTGTCCTTGTTTTAATGCTTTTTATTTTGTCTTCTATTGTTGATGCTTACCAAGGTCACGTGTCAAATCAATACCACGTGCAGTGGCACATGGTGTTGAGCTTTTTCCTGTTCGTTTCTACTTGATCTAGTTGACCTGCAACAAGAGGAGGGACGCTTTGGAGGCAAGAAATGGTCAGTTAAGAGAAAAGGGCTCTCTGATACTCAAGACAGGGGTTGTTCGGTAGAGGTCGGGAACTCGTTAGGTGAGAAGGAGCTTACTTACTAAAATGCAATAAATGCGTCCTATTTATAGGCTACCACTTGAACTGGGTGTTAGGTGGGTTTTGCCCACAACCCGTGTGTCACAACAAGGCGTGTCAAGTGGCAGAAGACAAGTGTCGTGTCCCTCCACTGATGGATTGGCACCCATCAGACAATGAGTAATTTGCCATCTATTAGCCAATGCTGGCGAGTAACAACCTACTTTGAGCAAAAATAGTCCGACCTAAGCTGGTACTTTAGTCTGATGAGGCAGCCTAATGAGGTGTGGCCCGAAGGACCCTGAGAAGCACCTTAGACAAGACATCCAGGGATATCGGGGTAAGTAATAACTCCTTGTAACCCTATCGAGCTGTTTGGTCGACCACCTGAAGTTTGGCTTCTCGGCCGTGGCATCAAGCTCACCCTCAACAGTAGCCCCTTAGTTTACCTGGTCTGTGTCTGGCTCGATGGACTATGTCGAGTGGGTGAGGTCGGCTCAGAATAGAAGATAAAGAGGCATCCCGAGGTAGTGTGAAACGAAAGTCGCGCGAAGGAACTTAGGGACATGTGTCACTTCGCGAGCGACTACGCCTTCTGACAAGCGTAATCATCGCATCTCTTCATTTTCTACACCTAGATTTCCCACCTAAGATGGCTATAAATAGGCCTCTTTTGTTTGTCATTTTCACGCGATTAAGGCCACATATTGCAACCACTGAGTTTTTAACTGCCAAGCTATAGTTACTAGCCCGAAGACTTTACGTTCCTAAGCTTCCATAGCCCGATCAGGTAATTTTCTAAGAAGCGCGAGAAAATGAATAACTTATCATATTCTCAAAACATCAATATTTCCTAGTTGGAAAGTAGTCTTGATGCCAACTTGCCTACTGTAGAGGTTGACATCGAAGGCCTTTCCCCAGAGTAGGACAGAGCTGACCGATTGGCTGAAATACTGAGGGTCGACTCTTAGACCGTCCCTGAGCAAGAGTTCCTCAACCTGCTAGATGGGGAGAGCCCAGTAAGGCCATGCATGGGCAAGGATCCTTACATCGGGGCAGCCACCGCTGGCATGTCCTGAGTTAGCCCAAGAGAGGGCCTAGCTGGAGGCTGCAGTCGATGTTCCAAGCACCTCCAGTCGAGACTCTGGGGCCCTTGTCTTGGTTGTGGGTAGGGTAATCGTCTACCTCTTTGACGAGGAGCAAAAATCCAAAGAGGCAGGGCAGGTCGAGAGCCCTATGAAGGAGGATGAAAGGTCAGAGTCACTCGAGTCTGAGGAGTGACAGTCTACAGGATCACCCGGCCAAGGCAGATGTCGGAGCAGCCTACACCGATGCCATGATGGAGTTTCAGCTTGAGGATCTACACGTCGAGTTTGAGATCCTAGATGACGTCATACTAATCGCGCTCGTGTAGAATGATTCACGCCTAACTCTGCCCAAGGGCTGTATCACTTTATATGCAGAGTTCTTCCGAGCTAGGCTGCGCTTACCGTTTCATCCTTTTCTACGTCGAGCACTCAACAACCTCAATGTATGCCTAGCACAACTTAACCCAAACAGTTACAGGTCACTGATCGAGATGTATATTTTGTTGAGGTACTATCGGCCTCCGGCTTTAGGAAGGACTTTATCTTGGGCAACCTTGACTCGGACAACTCTAGAAATACGAGTGGTTCTATGTTAGGGGCAATTACTTAGCCCGAGTCGGTGAGGCCGTCCTTGATGACTAACATGTCCCAAGAACCTTTGAGTAGGGGCACGTTTGGAGTAAGAAGCCATGGTTGCCGAGCCATGTAATCAGGCAGTTGAAGACCTGTTCGAGAAACTAGAGGCGAGGAGGCAGCAGTCATTTTTGCTTAGTAAGGAGATCCTCTCTCTTTACGGTTGGTTCAGGGAACCCAGTAGAATAAATCCCCCTTCAAGCACATAACCTGCTCGGTCAGTCAGGCAGGTGACGATTGCGAGGCCGAGCGCCGCTGACATCCCAGGGCCAAGCACTTCCCAATCTGGGTGGCTGTCAAGGGAGCCATGATTATCCAGCTCCAAGGACTTATCGAGTGGCCCCTTTGATGTGGGGCCACCTGTAGTAGACGAGGACCTCAAGGACATGGTTTGACTCTTATACCTGTCTCGCCATCTCCGGATTGAAGGTTAGGCCTGATTTTTTTTAGCATGCCGTCCAGGTTCTAACTTGGGACGATTTTGACTACAAAAATGTCTTCAAGGCCGAGCACCATAGAAGAGAGTCATGCTCTCATGGAGATCCTTCGCAAGCAAAAAAGCAAGGCCATGGTGATCGAGAAGAAGCGCAAAAGGGCTCCGAGGATGGACCTTTCACCACGGCCCAAACAACCATCCACAATAGTCCAAGAACAACCACCCCAGTCGATGAGGACCAGGGTTTCGTTGAGCGAGACTCCTCCGGCCGACATTACAATTGAGGCGCCCTCCTCGATAGTTCCCCCGAGGAGGCATGCGAACTACCACCAGCGCATCCCCGAGGCGCACATCCTCGCTCACCTCGGGGATGCTGTCCCTTAGGAGGACTTGTTGGCGAACCTCCGAGGAGAAGATTTTAAGGGCCTGTCTAAGGCTGCCTTCTGTTCTACCGCTAAGGTAAGTGCTTACTCCACCCCAAGCTTCCTTTCTTTTTCTATTCTTTTTGTCATACGCCGATAGTCCTGTTTTCTTCAGATAAACGCCTTCGTGCACATGGCCTATGCGGCCGGGTTGAAGAAATTCAACCTAAAAAAGGAGAGACACAAGAAAACCTTCCTTAGGTAGAGTGAAGTTGAGAAGGAGCTCAGTGAGAAAATCACCAAGCTTAACTAGATTAAAGAATCTCTTTCTTAGGCCGAGGAGGAGTCAAGGAAGGCAAAGGAAAAAGCCGACCAGGCCAAGACAGAGGCGAAGGAGTCGAGGAGAGCTGCTAAACTAGCCAAGGATGAGGTCATTCTACTCAAGGGCCAGCTGGAGGCTTCTCAGGTAGAGAATAGGCGTTTCTTGGAGGAGCTCCCTGACTGACTTGCTCAAGCCGTGGATGAGTTCAAGGCATCCCCGGAGTACATTGATTACTATTACTTTGGCATGACCGACCTTTGAGATTATCTGATCTGGAAGCATCCTGAGGCTAAGGGCTTCAACTAGTCACTTATAGTCAAGCCAGAGCAGGGCACAGCTTAGCAACCTGAGGAGGAAGAGGTCATCGAAGTGGACGGTGAGGGCAATGGGGATGAGCAAGGCATCGGCAGCGACGAGGACATTGCTGGGGATGGGGCCCAGGCTTAGCTTGTTTCTTTTTTGCTCTTGTTTTGTGTTTCTGGGCTTAGGAGTTGCCCGGTTAACTATACCTCCCTACCACTACTTTTAATGAAATTTCTCTCCTGGTTCATCGCTTCTCAGATTTTTATATGTCTCATTTTTAACATTTTCCAAGTGTGATTGTTCTCGGATAAATATTTTCATATTTTAGAGTGAAAGGTTTCTCAGGAACAAAGTTTAACCCGTGCTTCATCGAGTTAACATAGACCTCAACCTCAAAGTTGATTAGGAAATTTGAACCGAGTTGGATGCTCCTAGGGAGGGGCATTCTCGAAACTTAGTTTTTCAAGCTCCTCTTTTTCAATCCTATTGTTGTTGACTTTAATGTCTCAGTAGTTACCGAGTTAATTCGAGTAGAGAGTCCCCATTTCTCAGTCGGGCAGAGCACAGCGGCATGTGATAGCCCATTACCCTATCGCCCCCTAGACTTGTTTAAGTTTATGGAAACTTGTACAAGTCTAATGGTGGTCAGGCAATTATTAAGCTAGGGCGACTTTTTACGGGTAGTCTATATAGCAACAAACTTACAGTTGGCTGATTGCCGATCAGCCCCTCCAGTCCAATTAAGTAGGACATCTCTTTGTCTTCGGGAGTTATTGCCCGGTCCTCTGGGCTGGAGTTACGTTATCCCTCTTCGGGACTTACTTTATTCCTTAAACACGTATTGCTCGATGGAACAGTGTAGGAATTTACATTTCATTGACGTTTTGTATTTACATTCCAGTCCTATTTAATAGGTCTAGTTACAAAAAGAATATAGCCAGAGGTCAAAAAGTATTTCTGGCTGAGATTAACAAAAGAATCTCTTCAAAAGCTCAGCATTCCAAGGATGATTGAGTAAGTTTCCCTCCATATCAGATAGTTGGTAGGTGCCTGGCTAGACAATTCCAACGACCTTGTATGATCTGTCCTATTTTGGACCAAAGGACCCCACCCCAGGCTGTGGAACCGTGACTTTTTTCAGTACCAAATCTCCGACCTTAAAGCTTCTCGATTGTACCCTCTTGTTGTAATATCAAGCCACGACTTGATTTCGAGTTACATTACGGATTGCTACCCGATTCCTCTTTTCCTTGAGCAAGTCAACCTTGGACATCATGACCTCGGCATTTCAAATCTCGCCATAATGCTCAATCCTAAAACTGGGCAATCCAACCTCCGTTGGGATGACTGCCTCTGCTCCTTATACGAGTGAGAATGGAGTCTCTTCAGTAGCTGTCCAGGCAATTTTCAGTTAGCCCAGAGAACCTTTAAGAGCTCATCAATCCATGCTCCTTTGAGGCCTTCGAGCTTCTTCTTCAAGTTATCCTTGATTGTCTTATTGACAACTTCTACCTGCTCGTTGCTCTATGGATAGCTTAGAGGGGAGAAGACTTTCCTGATGCCGAGCTACTCACAAAGGCAGAGGAGGCTTGAAGATTCAAATTGTTTTACATTGTCAGTGATGATGGTATACGGGATTCTAAACTGGCAAATGATGTTTTTTCACATGAAGTTGGTACACTTTGCCTTGGTCATATTGGTGTACGGCTCTACTTCAACCTACTTGGTGAGGTAGTCAATGGCTACAATGCAGTACTTAAATTAGGATCGGCTTGAGGAACGGGCCCAATCAGATCAATGGCCCACTTGGCAAATGGCCATACCGATGTAACTGAGGTAAGTGGCTTGGCATGGTGTCTGGGCGCCCTTGCAAATTGTTGGCATTTAAGGCATTTCCACGCGTAATCTTTGCAATCCTACTCCATGGTCAGCCAGTAGTAGCCCTGCTGGAGACACTTTTGGGCCAAAGATCGCCCTCCAGAATGGTTTCTACATAAGCCTTCATGGATCTCCTTCATTAAATACTAGGCTTCTTTGGGCCCTACACACTTCAAAGATGGTGTGGTGTAGCCTCGCCGATATAGGTTTTTGTCAATCATCGAATACTAGGATGAGCCGTTGCGAATCTGATGTGCCTTTTCTCGGTCGTCGGGCAATTCAGCTATGGTTAGGTATCGGATGATCGGGTCCATCCATGTGACCATGGGCTCTTCTGTCACACTCGCTACACCCTTATTTATGCTTAGCTCGGCCAACCTTTCAATGGGGACCAAAACAAGGTCACTATCACCCAGACCTAATGCCAGCCGAGCGAGTGCATCTGCCTCTAAGTTTTCTAATCTAAGGATCTACCTAAACGAGTAAGACTTAAACTACTCGAGCAGCATCTTGACCTCTTGTAAATATGTAGCCATCCACTCTGTTTGGGCTTGAAATATTCCAATAACTTGCTGGACGACTAGCATTGAGTTGCTATAGATGACAATCTACCCCAAGATCTCTAGCAATTTAGAGTCTAGCCAGGAGTGCTTCATATTTTGCCTTGTTGTTCAAGGCCTTGAAGCCAAATCGGAGTACATAAATTACTTTGTAACCATCTGGGCTCGTCAGCACTAGCCCAGCACCTGAACCTTCAAAGCATGAAGATCCATTGACAAAAAGCATCCATTCTGGTTCTGACGCAATGCGATCCTTACTGCAATCGGGGGCACCTTATACTTCTACGGGTGCCTTCTCAGCCAACGGTGTGCCTTACTCGACGTCAGTAAACTCGACGATGAAATCCGCAAGGGCTTGAGCTTTAATGGCTGTCCTTGGTACAAAATGGACATCGTACTGGCCGAGCTCAACCGACCATTTGGCCATCCTTCCCAATATCTCTAGGCTTTGAAGAACTTGGTGGAGAGGGAACTTGGTTGGGACCTATATGGTGTGGCTTTGAAACTAGGGCCGCAGCTTCCGAGTAGAAGGATCAACGTAAATGCCAACTTTTCAAGTGGTGGGTACCACTCCTCGGCATCTTGGAACGCATGGCTTGTATAGTATATGAGCTTTTGGACTCCATCTTTATCTCCAACAAGGATCAAGCTTACGGCATTCTCAGACATGGCTAGATTGGCGGTCAATATTTCTCCGAGTAAAGGTTTAGACAGAAGCAAGGGTATGGCTAAATGCCTTTTCAAATTTTGGAAGGCTTCTTCACATTCCCTGTTCCACTCAAACCTCCCCTTAAGTGCCTTAAAAATGAATAGCACTTGTCGGTAGCCTGGGAGACAAACCTAGAGAGAGTCGCAATCATGCCAGTGAGTTTCTGCACCTCCTTTACAGTCTGAGGTGAGTACATGTCTATAACTGCTTGGGCCATTGCTGGGTTAGCCTCTATTCCCCGTTGGTTGACTAAAAATCTAAGGAACTTTCTCGAGCTTACCCCAAACGCACATTTCACTAGGTTGAGTTTCATCCCATATTCTCAAAGAATGTCAAAGCTTGCTCAGAGATTAGTCATGTGGTCCTATGCTCGAACTAACTTTACCAGCATATCGTCCACATAGATTCCATTATTTTGCCATTCATTTGGGCAAACATCTTATTAACGAGTCGTTGATAGGTTGCTCCAACATTCTTCAGCATGAAAGGTATTACCACGTAGCAATAAAGCCCTTGGTCGGTAACAAAAGCCGTCTTTACTTAATCTTCCTTGGTCATTCTTATCTAGTTATATATGGAATAAGCATCCATGAAGCTGAGCAGCTCATGGTCGCCCGTCGCGTCAAGGAGCTGGTCTATCTGAGGAAGTGGAATATAGTCCTTTGGGTAGGCCTTATTCAGGTCGGTGTAGTCTATACATACCTGTCATTTCCCGTTTGTCCTCTTGATAAGGACAATGTTTGCTAACCACTCTGGATATTTGACTTTTCGAATGAATCCCACTTTCAGGAGCTTCTGGACCTCCTCGTTGATGGTAGCATATCTTTTCGGATTGAAAGCCCTTCTCTTTTGTATCACCGATTTGTGATCAGGTCAGACGTTGAGCCCGTGACATATTATACTTGGATCGATGCTTGGCATGTCTTCATGAGACCACATGAATACATCCCGATATTCGGTAAAGAGCCCCTCGAGGTCAACCCGGATCTTAAGTTGTAGCTGGGATCCGAGTTGGACAGTGCACTTAGGATGTGTAGGATCTAGGCTGAATGGCACAAAGTCTTTGACCGGGGTGGCTCTCACCTTTTCCTTGGGAAGTCAGGGGTCAAGATTGGATAGCATCTTGGGCACCGGGTCAGCTAGAAGATCTATCTCGTCGACCATGTGGATGGCCAAAATGTTCAAATGTTGAGCTATTGCTGCACAGATGGCATTCGCATAACAAGCTCAGGAGTCTCTTTGCGACGAGCGGACTGCTCCAACCCCATCCTTTATGGGGAATTTCATGGCCAGGTGATATGCGGAGACTATTGCCTTCAATGCTTTCAATGTTGGGCAGCCGATAATAATATTATATTGTAAGGGTTTGTCGACGACCCAGAAGTTGACGACACGCATAACTCAAGCAGCACCCTCTCTAAAGGTCACTGGCAGTCTGACTTTCCCAACTGCTCAGACGCATTCTACTATAAAGCCATAAAGCGGGGTCTAGACTAGGACTACGGTCGCATTGCTAACCTTCATCTTGTCAAAGGCTTGTTTGAATAGGATGTCAGCCGAGCTACCATTGTCCATCAGCACTCGCCGCACTATATTGTTAGCGATATGCAGCTTGTATATGAGGGCGTCGTTGTATGGATGGATTAATTTATCCGCTTCCTCTTGGGTAAATGTGATCAGGGTGTCCTGTTGGCAACAAATCTTGTTCACATGCTTGAACATGTTGATGAATTTACCTTGATCGATCAGCCAAGCTTCTTAGACGTATGCCCGCCGCCCACTTGAAGTGTCCCCGGTGACAGGCCCTCCGAAAATGTTATGAATGATGTTCGAGGGTTCCAAGGTGTTCCCACAGTCGTTTCTTAGGTGGTTAGGCACGTCTCGACCCAACGGATCATTCTTACCAACTGTAGAGCTCGGAGGTAAGACTCACTCTACAAACTCCCTTAAGTGTCCCTCTTAGACCAATCTTTCAATTTGGTCTTTCGGCTGGATACATTCGTAGGTATTATGTCCCACGTCCTTGTAGAACTCGCAATACTTCGTTTGATCCTGCTTTACATTGCTGCCCTTGAGCTTGGGCGGTGGTACCAGTAAGTTTCTCCCACTCACCTAGGCGAGCACTGTTGGAAAAATAATACGCAGCGGAATTTTAAAAATTTTAGATCAGAGTATTTTTCAAAACACAAGTTTGACATGCTATATGTATAAATTAACCTGATCCTACTGACCCTGTATGCGCCGAAAAGCTCCCGAAATCTGTGTAGAGAAGTAACGTTCCAGAAGAGCCCCAACCAACTGGTCTTCTTTGCTATTCTCTATCCACGATCGGAGTGAGTATGGGCTCACACGTACAGCTCTTCCTCAAGGTGACTCTCCTTCCAATCAATTGAGAGAACCCAAAGCTAGTGTTCGTGATTTGTGAACAAGACTCTCAGGGAGTTTCAGATTCTCACAAGTAGAGTATCACTCTTAATCTCTCTATTGATCTAAATAACTCATTAGACTCACTCCCTATTTATAGAGGTTGGGCCTAGGGTCATTCCTTATCAGATAAGGTCTCAAAAATTCGAAATAGAACCAAATTCGGGTCTATATCGGATAAGATACGCGTAAAAACGCGTGAAAACGCGCGATTTTTAATTCGCGCATAGGCAGGCCGAACTTTTTCATAGGCAAGCTGAACTTGCCTGATCGGCAGGCCGAACTTTAAGTTCGGCATGCCGAACTGCCGAAATAAAAATCACGCGAATCTTTTATCTTCCACCTGAGATTCTATAGAATAAAGCCTCAGTTTTAATTCAAATAACCCAATAAAGAAGTTAT